>LR749651.1:1388312-1657164 GCA_902729485.2 Mus minutoides | reverse complement strand
AAAACATACTAGGAGCTCTACATCTGATTAAGAGAGCTAATTATTTACTCCTTTAATAAATTTATTGCCCAATTAAATTTCAGCCGCTGTAATCATGAGCAATAAGCAAGGAAAGTTGGTGACCATATCAAGCGTCATACGTCAAGGCCGACGACTGTTTTTTCTCTTCATGCGTAATTTCAACTCAAGACCTAGTTTCCGTGATAAGAAAGGTTCATATCAGGCATGTAAAATAAGCAGCAGAGTGGGGGCAGCAGTTTGGGAAAAGGACATTTCTTAGTCTGTGTAGAGATCTAGGTTATACCCCCCATTTCTCTTCATCCCCACTGCTACCACTATAAAACAACAGAAAGAAAGAAAGAAAGAAAGAAAGAAAGAAAGAAAGAAAGAAAGAAAGAAAGAAAGAAAGAAGGGAGGGAGGGAGGGAGGGAGGGAGGGAGGGAGGGAGGAAGGGAGGAAGGGAGGGAGAGAGAGAGAGGGAGAGAGAGAGAGAGAGAGAGAGAGAGGGAGGGAGGGAGGGAGGAAGGGAGGAGGGGAGGGAGAGAGAGAGAGAGGGAGAGAGAGAGAGAGAGGGAGAGAGAGAGAAAGAAGTGGAATGAAGCAAAACCCCTTTTTTACATGACCATACAGGAGCCAAACCTGGAAGTTTTCTACATAAACCACAATGTTCCTAGTCTTAAAGTGCATTCATCTAACATCAGCAGAATAAAGGAATTTAAGGGTGGTCTAGCAGACATTTATGGCACCAGGTTAAAAAATTTTATTATATCTGCTAGCCAACTGTACCATTTCACGAATGCTTCCCTGTCATCATGGAAAATTACTGGGAAATGTTTAGTGTGTGTGTCAGAAGAGCCTGTCCTCCTCAAACTGCTGGACGGTTGAGAATGTATGTGCGAGAGACACTTTCTGAATCCTACCGAGCTAAAAAGTTTGTTAATACTGTCAAAGCAAGAAGCAAGAAGATGAACACAGAGAAAGCAAATTTAGATTAAAAAACAATGGCTGCTAGAGAGACAAGAAAGTATAAACAATTCACCACCACACACAAAGATGTAAAATTCATGTTCAGAGTGAAGGGAAGAAATGTCATGAAAGGACCAAAGGACTCTATAATAAAAAGAGACACAAACAAGTATTCCTATTATTGAACAAGGTTTACATTTAGAACTCAAACAGGAGAAGAAATAGAAGCAAGGATCAAAGCTAGGATTAAGGCAGTGCTGAAGGACTGCAGACATATTTATTGAGGACTATGTCTCTGTCTACTTCTCTAAGGCATAAAGATGGCCACAGTGGCGGCTCATTTTTTTTTCTCCCAGTCACTCTATCTCTCCTTTTAAGTAATAGAAACATTGCACATTCCTTAAGTTTGTTCACTATGGACCAAAAAGAAGTCAGTAGCTAGACTGGTATTCTTCAAGAAAATGTGACTTTAACACAGGAAGAGTACTGCAGCGCCCCCCCCCCCAACTCCACCACTCCTCCCCCGCTCCCACTGCCTCCTCCTCTTTCTTTCTTTCTTTCTTTCTTTCTTTCTTTCTTTCTTTCTTTCTTTCTTTCTTTCTTTCTTTCTTTCTTCATTTTTGGTTTTTCGAGACAGGGTTTCTCTGTGTAGCCCTGGCTATCCTGGAACTCACTTTGTAGACCAGGCTGGCCTCGAACTCAGAAATCTGCCTGCCTCTGCCTCCCAAGTGCTGGGATTAAAGGTGTGCACCACCACTGCCCGGCTTTCCTCCTCTTTCTGTTCAAGGGATGTCTGTGCTCCCTGCTCCAGTTGAATACCACATTTCCCCTCCACCAATCACTATGACCTTTCTGATCTAACATTTTTTTTTTTTAATGTAGGGGAGAGGGGACTTAAAGTGTCTCATAGTCTTTGGGGTTTTCTCATATAAAAATAAAAATTAGCATGAGAATTCTAAAAGGAAAAATTGTTGTATATTTTAGATGCAGAATGAAATTATATTCTCCTTCCAGGTGAGGGAAAGTAGATACAATATAAAGCATTTCACAGCAATGATTTTAAATTGGAAAATAAAATTTGCACGCTGCATAAAGTGTTTTGTAAGTATTAATATGTATTATTATTATGCACTCATTACTTTAAATTTTAACTATTCTATATTTTGATATAAATGTTAATAGACACAGAGAAGCTCACCATACATATCTTAGACAAACTATACCTCAACATAACCACAGGTTCATCATTTTAGTAAACAGTAATAGAAGTGATACAGGCACTTTTAACTATTGCATCCAAGGAAATAATAACATATAGGTAAGAATATCTATCTACTCCATTATATCTTCTGTTTCACTATGCCCAAGCATTTCATTTGTATTATTAAAATTTCATATAGCATTATAAATTACTTAATTTTTAGTTTGTACAATCTGTAGCAAACTGAAGCTTTCCATTTGTATATAAATGGAGTGCATCATTAATATATTTCTTTAAAGATGGGGTGTAAGGCATTCTAACTATTTGTTGCAAAAGTGAGCTCTGTACTGGATTTGTGGCATTGAAAACTGACACCTGGGTGTAAGTGGGATTCACCCAGGGTCACCACAGGCAGCTCAATTAGTGGTGCCTCCACAAAAGAAAAGGGAGTGACAACATTCACCTGCAAAGCCAATGTCAAGGCAATCCATGAGGTAGACAACCTTCAGTGCTGAGCTTGAGACCAGCCTGCTCTGTATACAAAGTCCTAGGAAATCCAGAGATACAATGGAGTCCCTTTCTCAGAAAACAAAATGAAACCAAGGAAAGCATGAGGTAAGCGGCTAAGGAGCTCAAGCCCACCTCACTTCAGATAACAGATTCTGTCTTGGACTCTGCTTTCTGGGACACTGGCAATGAAGCCAGAGACTATTTCTAAAAGTATGGAGCAACCTCAACTTCAAGGCAAGATGGTACACTGTAAATCTGACCTGAAACTCCACGAAAGAAAACAGAGATGCTTCTGTGATGAGACCATGTCTGGAGATGAAGTCATCAAGCCAGATGAAGGCCTCAGCAGGAAAGCAGGCAACAGAACTGAGAACCTGGGCCCATACAAGCCCCAACATTCGGCAAAGGAAGCTGAAGGTAACTGTTGCTCCTCACATACACTGGATAGCACCAGGATCCTCAAGACCAAACCAGGCCGAAGTGGAGCACAGGACTACAGGAAAGGACTTCTGTACAAACAGCAATCATGCAAAACACAGAAGCTACAGAGCCCAGTGACACCCACCATCCCGTGTCCCACGTGAGTGCTGCTAGGGACAGAAGGATCTGAGAAGGTGCCTTTCAACACAGAACAGATATATCAGGAATTCATTCCATAAGTTAGTGCTGCCATTAGCATCCTTTTGCAGTGGGCAGTAGTTGATGTAGAGACTTGTAACTGGTCAAAGTACTTGGAATAAGTGATTACTTATGTGTTCTACCCTAAACGGAACATTTATATCAACTCCTTTCTGCCCAAAGCTTGGGAAACATTTTGGAAGGACCACATTCACTGTTATGTAGGAACCAGTCACTGGACCTAGAGGATGAAAACAAGAACACGGAAAGCAAAGATAGAACACATGACAATGGAAGGGAGTGGAGTTGGGAAACAGCAGGGTAGATTTGGCTTGAATACGATTTTGGATCAGATATATGTTCTGCATATATCTGACATTTCAAATAATACAGTTAAAATTCTTACCAAAAAGCTCCTAAA
This sequence comes from Mus minutoides, assembly GCA_902729485.2. Classification (NCBI taxonomy): domain Eukaryota; kingdom Metazoa; phylum Chordata; class Mammalia; order Rodentia; family Muridae; genus Mus; species Mus minutoides. Next base: position 1,653,448 of record LR749651.1, on the reverse strand, counting down.
CTAGTTTTGTGGAACATGTGATCTATGCCACATGTTCAAATTATGATTATAAAAATCTTACATAGATAGATAGATAGATAGATAGATAGGATACATGTGATCTGTGTCACATATTCAAATTATGATTATAAAAATCTTATTTGCATATACAGTATACATGCGTTCATACCCATGTTCTTGTGTATGTGTACCTTCCTTAGTGAGTGTGTTTGTGAGTGTGGAAGTGAGAGATAGATACTGAATATCTCTCTTGGTTGCCTCCACCGTATTTTCTGAGATATTTTACTCACACAACCTACAGCTTGCTAATGCTGCGAGATTGTCCGGCTGGCTGTCCAGTGAGTTTCAGGGATCCTCTTGTTTCTGCCTCCCCAGTGCTGGGGTGAAGGACATGTCCTGCTAAGCCTCTCTTTAGACATGGGTGCTTCAGATCTGACCTCAAGTCCTCATGCTTATATGGGAAGCAGTTACTGACTGAGCCATCTCCTTAGCTCCAAAACGTGGTATTTAAACACAAATACTAGCCAAAGGAATTTGTTCAGACTGGAAAGCTAAACACATACCATAAATGCTTATGCGTCTTGGTATATGGTTTTGTTGCACTTAAGTGCATGTCAAGGGCAGATAGTAACTAAGGGAGGAATTTTCCTGAGGTTGGAGAGGTTGAAGATGCTGAGTAAGTGAATATCTGCACAGTACACAGGCAGGACAAGTGAGTAACAGCAAACAGAGAATGCAAAGGAAGAGGAGCACCACACTGCAGATGCATAAGTCACCTGACACAAGGAAACAGTCCTCAGGAGAGCAGGATGCAAGAGAAACTAATGGCTTTCATCAGGAGGACAGTCTCAGACAGGGCTCTGCTCACTGCCACTCTAGTGTAACTGTCTAAGTAGCCTGGTGGAACTGAGCACAGCCAGGGGATTGGAAGGCAGAAAGCAGAAAGGCGGTAAAGTAGCCAGAACTATATAGAACTAAAACCAAACATGCAAAGCCAAAACTCAAACCAGGCAGTTTCCTCGCTGAAAAGCCCCGAAAAGGAACTGCGCACATATCTGCAAATAGCAATTAGCAATGGACTGCCCAAGGAAACGGCGCCCATGAGGGACACTCAGTGCTCTCAGGAAAGGTGCCTTAGGAAAACCGACTATCAAAGTCTAACATAACATAAACAAGAGAAAAAGCAGATTTGACCAACCAATGCCATTCCCCAGTTACTACTGCAGGCATGCTAGTCAGCTTAACTGATTTACTAGGAATGCTTTGCAGCGCAGTCGGTTTCTGAAAATAAGCACGGTCAGTTTATCATCTGGTTCTTTTCTTTTTTTTTTTTTCCTTTTTTAATTAAGCCTATGGAACCAATCAGTGAGTGATTCAAAGTCTAACAGCTTTTCATTTTTAGTTCTGCAATTCGCCTTCAGTGTATTTACAGGTGGAAATGAGCACGCTTTGCAGAGCTCCCATGAACCAACTCAACAGAATGGTGAAATAGGAGAGCTGGGCTTTAAAAATAGCTACACTGTGAAAGTCAATGCATTTTTGTTTGAAGAACCTGATGGCTGAATGGTGCTTCAAACATGAATCAATTAAATTCCTCTAGGAAGCTAGGGGAACACAGATGGTTAATCCAATTCATTTCCACTAATGCAACAGGGTAGATGCTTTTCAGGATGCTGTATCATGTGACACACACTACAGCCCTCTTCCAGATTAAAGTTTGCTGGTATGTCAAGTACCACCCTAAGTGAAGATTACTGAAACTATAAAGTATGCCTGTGAAATTGAATCCTAAGAAGTGTAAATTTAGACTTCTCATTCTTTCTGTCCTACCTGCCTCCTCTTCCAGGCCCCCGGCCCCCGCCCCCGTCTTTTAAATTGGATTAGAGCTGGGTAATCAAACAGGGGTGTAGAATTTGTTCCCTTTCTACCTTTATTCATGTTTTTCTTCATTTGAACTTCTAATAGGATTGACTTCCAAGGTTTGGCTTCATTTTTAATATTTAAAAAAAATACAACTTAGGACTCCTTTGTTCATTTTTCTCAACATGAAGTAAAATGAAAAATTAAAAAAAAAAAAAAACTTTCAACTCACAGTTTTCCATGGATATTTTAGCTACATTTAGATGTAGTATTAGTCATTTGATACACTAAGAAAAAATAAAGAATGTACCTCAATAACCCTCCTTCTCCACCCCAGAATCCCTTGTTACTTGCCTCATAAACTCACCGTGTCATAGTAGGAGTACATTTAAAAATCAGAAGCAATATATATATATATATATATATATATATATATATATATATATATATATATATTCAAATAACTATATACGGCAAAGACTTGACTCTTGTGAACTTAATGATACTCAATAACCCTAAATAAACTATAAAGAGTTTTGTTTTTAAAACCTCACTACAGCAGACTGTATATAGTAACTATGTGGTTTTCACAAAGTCTTAATTCCTTGATAAACAGGAATCGGGCCCTCAGGATTGTGGGTTTTGAAATTAGGGTGTGTTTAGATTTGGAGACTGCCCAAAATTCATTCACATCTAGAAGGGAAAGCTCACTGCCAAACATATGCAATCAGGGAAGGAAAAAAAAAAAAAAAGATTACATTCTAAATAAGGTTTGTATAACAAATACTTCCATCTGTTTCAGAGAGATCAAATACGACAACTTTAAAACAGTCCATTGGCATTTAAGCATCTGGCAAGAAGAAAGTGTATTTATGAGAAGGCATTCACATTAGCTATATTATTTTGTCCCCAAGGGTAAGTAATGGAATGCTCTGAAAGATTACCTCTCACATACTTATGACAAAGTGGAATTAGAACATTACTTTCTTCTAGATACAATTTACATGCCCTTCAAATGTCCTTATTGGTAAGACACAATTAAGCCTATTCAGATTATCATACAAAAATAAAAAGAGTCCAAAAAAAAAAAAAAGACTCAGTCAGGAAGCTTTATTTAAATTAATTATTATAAGTAAGCCACCACAATAAAGTTTAAAATATTTCCAAAGAGAATCTATGCCAAGACTGAGCATATGCATGGTGACTCCCACCCCACCCCCACCCCCCCACACACACCCTGACGTCCAGAATTGCCCTATGGATCCTTCATTGCAATAAGTTGCGTCACGTGGAGTCACAAAATAACAGATGACCTACATGCAAGATAAGACTATATTTCTCCAAGCCTCAGTCCTCTCTGAGTCATCTCTGCCACTTACTGCTCCTCATCTCCTGATTGACTCTCTGGAACCTACTTCCAGATGAAAGATTAGGGGACCCCTTCTTTACAGGGAATTAGGTTTGGCCAGTAGAAGGCGCTAGAGGAGCTGCGTCAGAAAAAAAAAAAAAAAAGGTTATCTTCCCACTCCTGTGCACAGGTGACTGCTTTTATTTTCCTCCTCTGTACTGACCAGCAGTCGTGGTATCAGAGGACATGCAAGTGCACCCTGGCACTACCCCACAGGACACACACTGTGCAGAGCTGGGTACGAGCCTTGCAGCTATGGCCTAAGCTTTCTGACCAATTGTACTTGTCCTAACACTGCCATGGACTAGCTGGCCCCTGAGGTTTGTTCCTTAGACTCTATAAACATAGTTTAAGCTCCAGGCATCTTCATGACCAGAGCATGCGGACTCTTACAAGAATGTCCATGAGTCTATCTACCTACTACAGGAAACCTTGTTTCATGATTACCTATTCACAGTGGCCTAGACAAACTGATGGGTTACAATTAGACCTTCCCCAGTGAGTTCTGCTCACGGCCTAGAAAGACTCCCTCCAACCCTTGTCCTTCCTTCCCTAGATATGCTTGCTGAGCCCCAAAGTATGGTAAGAGCTGTCATTTTAATTTTGTATTCTCTTATCTATCCCACGATAACTATTTGTTATGATAGACTTTACTATTTGTATTATTCCCTGACTTCTGTTTTCCATTTGAACTTGTACTGGCAGGTTGGGAAGAAAATGAGGAAGACCTCTCAGTACTCATCTTTGGCTTCAGTCAGGAATTCATTAATGAACACACAGACACATACACACACACACACACACACACACACACACACACACACTCACACACACACACACTCACACACACACACACACACACACACACACACACTCACACACACACACACTCACACACACACTATATTATGATGTTAAAACCTGCATAATATTCATATCTCATGATACTTTATAAAATATATTTGTACAAGTCTGGATAGATTACAATTGTCCTATTGTAGATTTATTAAAATTATATACCACTTTCCATATTAGTCTAACTAATTAAAGGAAAGATTCAGTTAAAGACATCCTCGCTTGAAAACTATCATTTAGTCAGATATATCTAAAGGCTATATATTTTAATATATGTATATTAAAAATAGTGTGTGTGTGGTCTACATGTATGGGTGTATGCTTATTCACCTGTGTTTGGGCACATGTGTCCATACAAGTGTATATATATGCAGATATGCATGCAAGTTCATATACAGATGAGTGATCATGTATGAGGAAGTCCAAAGTCAATGACAAGAGTGCTCTCTAACCAGTCTCCATTGTATTCTTTGAGGCATGTTTTCTCTCAATTAAACCTACAGGTTTTTGAGATGACTAGTCTGACTAGCCAGCTTGTTCTTAGCTCTAGCAATCTATCCCTCTGCCTTCTAGGCACTGGAATTACATACAAATGGTTGCTGTGCCCACCCAGTATTTACATAGGTTTTAGTAAACTCTGGTTCTCACAGTTATACAATAAATATGTCTATCCTCTCATCCATCTCCTTGGCTGCCATGTTTTATTTTCATCTTCAAACAAAACAGTGAACTCCAGGGAGTGATCTGCATTACCACATTATCTGATTCTAAATAAAAATAATCAAGCAAATGTTCAAGAAACAGGAAACTATGGACTATTCAAAGATAGAAGGCAGTCAATCATTAGGTATTGTGTATAAAAGAATTTTTAAACATCTCACAAAAAGAGATCGAAAAAAATAATGTGCAGTCAAAATGACAGCACCAATAAAGAAACAGAAAATCTAAAATAGAAATGGAAAGAAAATTCTGATGCTGAAAAGTGAAATAACAGAGAGGAAGCCTCCACTAGAGGTATTCAAAGACAGGCAGATGTGAATTGGCAGAAGAAACAACCCACAGTCTTGGTTTGGGGGGTTTAGAAGGTCAATAAAGAAAGGATATTATGTAAACTGGGACACAAAGAGCCAAGGTGCACAATGCTTGAACACAGGAAGAGAGGAGCAGAGAGAAAAACTGAAAAACAGTGACTTAACATTGGTCAAATTTGATGAACACTTTGAAAATAAACATCCAAAAGGCTCAGTTCCATGTAAGGTTAGAATAGCCATAATGACTCTTGAAGAGACAAGAGAGGGTATGGCCTTAGAACTAACTCCTAGAGGCTGCCACCTACTCTGTCCTCCCCCCAAACAACATGTGGGACATGCCTGCCTGTCCCCCCTTCCTCATTCATAAGTGAGAAAGCTCCTAAAGGCAGGATGATGCTAAGAAGTCTTCAGGTACATGCTGGACATGGAGCTAGATCTCCAGACCTCACAGTAGAAATTTACTTAAAACACCGAGAAAGGATTTTTTTCTTCTTTCCTAAAGTGATGTCCTCAAGCCAAACAAACTTCTTTAAAAAGACAATTCCATGCTTATTCTTTTCTCTGCCATCAGGCAGGTTCAGTTTTCTGAAAAATCAATACTGACCTACTTCTCCTTAACTCTTTTTCTTCAATATACACACATATATTTGTGTGTGTGTGTATACATACATACATACATATATGTGAAAAATACATTTATATGATAAATACATATATGTACAAATTATATAACCTATGAGTATGTACTCTGTCTCAAGTCACCACATTTATTGGTTGTTGACTTATGGATGGGATAAATTATCTGACAAAAGGAAGGAAAGATTTATCTTGGCTCAGTGCTCAGCACATCGTGGTGGGTAAGTCGCAGAAGGTGAAGCATGTGTCTACAGTCAGGACACAGAGTGATGAATGTTCATGCTCAGCTTGCTTTCTCCTTTCTAAGGAGTTTAGGATCCTAGACCATGGAATGGTACTTCTCATATGTGGTGTCTTCTCATCTCAGTCAATCGAATATAGAAAGTCCCTAAAGGGATGGCCAGAGGTTATTTCCACAGTGATCCTAAATCCATGGAACTTGGTTCTCAAGATTCACCACCCTTTCATGTATCTGGTTATCATGATATATTAAAACAAAGAGACCCACACCAAGATACATTATAATCAAACTTTGGTGCAGAGAATCTCTCCAGTGGAGAAGAGAAGCAACATATAATACAGAAGGACCCTCTGTTAGATTATCAGAACATTTCACATCTTATAACTGAGTGCTGAGGAAGTGGTGGGGCCTTCTTTTCAAAATATATGGAACACTAAACAACCAGTCCCACAAAACTTAAATAGAAAGTAGGATTTGGGCAGATAAAAGCTGTGGAAGTTCATGAACAGCAAACTCCTCTTTAAAAAATAATCAAGGGGAATGTTACAGGATGAGCAGTCGTCAAAACTGTGAAAGAGTAAAGACTACCTTACAAATATGAGCACCTTGACCACATGGGCTCCCATTATAAGCCTGTCTCAGCTGAGTAAGACAAAGCAAATTGTCTTCGTGACCATGAAATATCAGGTCCCCAAGGATCATTTGCAGGAGGTAAGCACAGCCATAGCACACAAAAGGCTCAGCTACTTTCCAGGAATGGCAAAGGAAATATTTTCCACTTTCTCCTTGTTTTTCTGGTTTTCTCAAGTCACAGGAAGAATAACAAGGGCAAACACATTGCTTCATATGGAAAATATTATTCCACATTAATTGCATAATGATAATATGATATTGGTTTTCTGTTCACTGTATTTATATTTGGAGTCACATACAGCAAAGGGGATCAGGGAGACAGGGTGAGCCGCTCTTCTCACATGAAACAAACTGTTCTAAAGTTTAAGAGCTTGAAACATTATTTGAAAAGTCTCATAATTCTTCTGGTCTAGGTCAATTTGTCTTGGAGTTGCATTCAGATAGCAGACACGTATGAGCAGATCCATGTGCTGAACCTATAAATATGCTTGTTGTTTCGCACTCGGCTGAGAATGTAGCATGAAGGGGAGAATTCCTGCATTGCGTGCTCAGTGTGTCTTTGCTTCCATTAGATTGCACCAGATTGTCTTCTCGGGGGCGGTACAAGAAAGTATATAGAACACACTTGCTTTGGACTTCTTCACATTTATTTTTTTCCCCTTGGCTTTAAAAAGCCAACTTAATTCTCGATTGGAGGTTTTAGAAAATGTATCTGGCTGATGTCTTACTTTATTTTGCCTGTTGGTTATTAAGACTACAAGCTTTTTCAAATGGTTCTTAGACAGACACATTTATTTCTCTTTGTACTGTCTCTTTAGTGTCTACCAACTTCTCTTTGGAGAGGTCCTAAAAATGTAAACATTTTTATAAATTCCAGCTTCTAACTTTTTTTTCCTCTTTTCTTTCTCTATTATGAACATCGAGTCTCACTGTAAAGAAGAAATCTCTTGATGGACCACGGGGTTAGCTTTTAGAAGTGTTTATGTGTCTTTTCTTTTCTTTTTTTGGTCTTATTCTGTTAATTAATAAATTTGAATGAAAAGTTATCAAAGTTTTAAAATATTTTTAAAAATATGATTATTGAAAAATAAGTGAAAATTCTAGAATATAAACTGATAAACTAGAAATCACCTCTTTTCACTGATGGGGTTGAACAGACAAACAAAGAATATAAGTATCTAATATGACAAGCAGTAAGAGAACACACTGAAAACTTAATAATGGGCTGAGTTTCAGGAACTTGTACAAAATACCACAGCGGTAGCATGTCAGCCTTACACAGCACAAAAAGAGGATTGGGAAAATAATGCAAAACTAGCACTGCAGGATAAAGGTGAAAAAATGAAAAAAATCTTAAACATGAAAAGACACACAATCACACAGACTCAGGAAGTTCATGGAATACACTGAAAATGTATGCAGAGAAAACTGGCAGCTATATCATAACAGATCTGATTAAACAAGATGGAGAGGAGCTTGGAATGGCAACAAGAAAGAGCAGACATCTTAGCTCACAAACAGTGATAATGGCAGACTTATCACCGGAAGCAATGGAGGTCAGAGACAAAATCAATTTCCACTGTGCAGAAATAAACTGTTAGATCAGAAGTCTCTATTCAGCAACAGCATGTCTTTAGAGATGAAGGTGAAATAAAAACATGCAAAGATAAAAGCATATTTAGAAAGTTCACCACTGAAAGGATATAAGTGTATATACCCCTTTAATATAATTCGTAATTTAATTTGGACTCTTTCAGAATGAAAGCAATGTGAACTGTATGTGTACATAAGAACATAGATGCTCATATCTGACAACTAGGGTATAACATACTACCACTTAGTTACACATAAAGAATCTCTTTTAAGTCCAGGCCTATTAACTAATGCCACTGAACTGCCAAACTAAAACAATGGTACCATCTGGCTGGGGTGTTTCCCTTGTGTCCTGGCCCAACCAGAGGTGACTGAGCAGCTGTCCAGCCAGAACACCAAGAAGAAAGGGAAGGACCACAATAATCAATCAAACTGAGCCTGCCCAGGGTCATTTCCATGTGGACTGTGTCTACAATAATGAGCTAAACAGTGACACAAGAAAGCATGTAAAACCAGAAAGCAAGTAAACACGACACTTTTAGAAGGAATTAATGAAGTTTTAACAATGCCGCCCCCCCCCAAAGGAGATCTAAGAAATGACAACAGTGTTTAGAATAGTTTCTTTAAAGTCCAATGAACTACAAGCCTATACAGATAAATAATACACAAAGAAAACAAAATTCCTGACACAGAACTAAAACTAGCATTTTTGAAAAAAAAAATCAAAAAACAAAAAACAAACAAAAACCTATGTAGATGAAGATTGCTATAGGCCACACCAAAAACAAAGTCCTCTTTGAATAATCTGTTCTGAGGTGGTGGCTTCAATTAGGAAGAAAAGTTAAAGAGAAAAGGAATAAAGGAACCTCCAGGAGTTAAAGAATACCATCAAGAACTCTAACCAGTGCATGGTAAAAATTCAAGAGCAAATACATTAAAAAGAAGGACAACAAAGCATGTTTACTGAAATAATGGCTAATCTGAGCAAAGAAGCCAACATCCAGTTACAGGAGGATCAGAGACCTCCAGCCAAATCCAAGCCAAAAGAGTTGCTCCCTGAGACAACAAAATATCAAACTAAACGCAAAGCCATAGGATGAAATCTTAGAGTAGAAAAATATTAGAAACATACAACAGGGTGGAGAGAAGGCTTGGTAGGTCAACACACTTGCTTCCATGCACGATGACCTGAATTTGACCCCCAGAAATCTAATGGTAGAAAGAGCTTAATCCTATAAATTGTACTCTACCTTTACACATAAACAGTCACATGCATGAGTGCTCATATGCATACATGTGCGCGCGCACACACACACACACACACACACACACACACACACACGTAAATAAGTGGATGTAAAAGAAATAAAAACCCTGAAACAAAAGTCACACTATGACTCTCAGCAGAGCCTTCGGGATAAACCCTGTTGGTAGATGAAGTATTCAAAGTGGCGAGAGAAAGAAGAGGAGAAGGAACCATTTGATAGTACTTTAATCGAGAAACCCATCTTTCAGAAATGAAGGAGATATGAAAACAATGTGTGTGAAGATGCTTTCCTTTAATCCTAGCACTGTACTTGGGCAGCAGAGGTGGGTGGAACTCTGGGATTAAGGTCAGCCAGGGCTACCTAAGGACATCTCCTCTCAGACAAGCACAGAACTCAATGGAGAAACTAACAGTCATAGCAGGAATGCAAGGAAATCCGCAATGATGGTACAAAAAGAAAACTAGTAATAGTATAAAAATTACCAGGCAAAATTACTAATGATTATTTTTAACTAATCATCAAGGGATACATACTGCTAAGTAATGTCTAAATGTGGTAGCATTAACGTACAAAATGTATAAGAAACTCAAGCAGTTAAACAGAAGAAAACAAAATATCCAGTTAAGAAATGGACTGAGGATCTTTAATAAACAGTTCTCAAGAGATAGAATTTTCCAACAGGCATATGTTTCGCATCACTAATCATCAGAGAAATACAAACTGAATCCACATCTTCTAAAATAACAAAGTGTAAAAAAGAAGAAAGTCTATAAATACCAAATACTGTTTGTGCTGGTGTGAATTGAAATTGCCATAATGGGCAAACTGCATGGATGTTCCTCAGAATCCAAGTCTAAAGCCATCACATGAATGATCGATCAATCTTGCTTCTACAGACTTACTCAAAAGATTTAACACCAGTATGTTTAGGAGGCATCTGTCTGCTACCCCGTAGTCACCGTACCACTGTTCATAATGCCTAAATTAATGGCATTATGCTGTGTCTAACAGAGCAATGAATACAGCTGTCACTAACACACACACACACACACACACACACACACACACACCAATATTTGTAGACCTTCAAAAGAAAGAAATTTGTTACTTGATGCACTATAGATGGAGTTTGAAAGTCTTGTGTGAACTAAAATAAATCATGCATATAAAGACCCCACCAAACATTTGTATTTTAATGTAGAAGCTAAAATGTGAAACTTAGAGAAACAGAGTATAAGTCGTAGTTGCCAGGGTGGGGCTGGGAACAGATCGGGGACAATAAATGAAGAATGCAAACCCTCAGGGGAGATGGAGGAATGAAGGCTTTTTGAGATTCATTTCAAAATATGGTAAGTACTCTTAGGTTGCAATATTGCTAAGAGATTAAATTCTCCATGCTCTTACCACAAAAGCTAAAGATTTGAGTTAATGGGCATATTAATTAGGCTCATTTCACACTGATAAATCATGACATCATTTTGTATAGTAGGTATAAATTATCAGTTTCAAATAGAAGATTAAAACCTGTAAGGCTGTACAGAACACCTTTTTAAGAGAGACTAGGCAGAGAGTCTGCATGTCTACATTTGTCCTGCATCAGATATTAACATATGCAAAATTAGTTTACTTTGAAAGCCTGAAAACTAGCAAAGTATTCGATATTTGCAAATGGGACAGAGCAGTGCTTGGCTCAAGTCAGTGCCCACACAAACACTGCTATTATTTCAGAAGAGGAAAGATAAATAACCTCAGAAGAAACATTTTTCAAGTCAGCCTTGAGAACACACATTTGCCCAATATATTCCTAGAAAGTATTACGAAACCCGACCTACTAAGTTCACTGTATGGAGATTGAGTTTCCTCAGAGGACAATAAAGCAGCCAGCTCATGTGTGAAAATACACATGTACTGAGCAGATCACACAGAGAGAAATGCTCCTACTCACATTCTCATAGAGAGCTTGAAGGGTCTCCAGGTCCACCACAGAGTTGTCCAAGTTCACAACAGCTGTGGGAAAAACAAAAAAGACAAAGAAAAAATGTAAATTACCATAAGTAAGCTGTGAAATGATATTTAGCTACTTCAGGCAAAAGGTTCAGGGGCATCCTTTGGAGTACACGTGAACTTTAACTTCAGTGTGTATACTTGCCCGAGTCCAAAGACCATGTCTCAGAAACTGCAATGTGTCAGGAGTCAAGTTTCAAATTGTTTCAGTTGCTCTCTGGGCTGGCTAGTTTTAAGTCACCTCAACACAAGCTAGAGTTATCTGGGTAGAGTGAGGCTCAGCTGAAAAAAGAAAATGCATCGGGCTGTAGGCAAACCGGTAGGGTATTTTTTAATTAGTGATTGATGGGAGAGGGTCCAGCTCATTTTGGGTGGTGCCATCTCTGGGTAGGTAATCCTGGGTTCTGTTAGAAAGCAGGCTGAGCAAGCCATGCTGAGCAAGACAGTAAGGAGCATCCCTTCATGGCTCCTGAAGCAGCTCCTGCATCCAGGTATCAGACCAGACCTGCTTGATGACCTGCTAGCCCTTACTTCCTTTTGTGATGGACTATGTTGTAACAAGAGTAAATCAAATAAACCCTTTCTCCCAATGTACTTTAGGCCACAGTATTTTATCATAGCAATGGTAACCCTAACTAGGACATTACAAATACTACATCCCATCAGTATGGCTCAAATATTAGAGAATGGGCGTAAATGAGTCTTTCAATGTTCAATGAAATACATTTAACATTTTTTGCATACTACAAGAATGGTAGGCAGATCATCCATTAAATCACTGTGGCCTAGTTTTTTGCCAATAATTGTTGATGCATGTCAGCTTACTCAAAACATCTGGTGAAGCCTTCTTTGGTATTGATATTCAGATGATCACAGACAAAATAGGTCATCAAAACCTAGAAATGTGTTCTTCAAATTTTTTTCAGGACATGGGGAGGGGGTGACAGTGTGTAGAATACTATATTGTATTTTAAATCAGGTGGATTCATTAAAATTTCAATAAAACTACCGTTTCCCATGGATGCATTAGGCTGAAACAGGGAAAAATTGTCATGAGGGATTTGTACCAAGGAGCAGCTGAAGAAGCTCTCATGGGATTAAAGATTTCCAGGAGAAAAATCACAGTGTGGATAATCACAATTTTGATATATTTATTTTGATAACTGAGGCAATTTACTATGTCTCTCTCCTCAAATCTTAAAGTACACATTTACTAGTTGATATTGGCAAAAGGCCCAAGAAAAAATTAAGAAAAGAAAAAGTGGAAATTGAAGCACAGGATGGAGCAGAAAACTAACCAAGGTAATTTAACATTTCTGGGAAGAGAGCCCAAACACACCAACAAATGTTGTACCAAGTAGAATATGATATTTCTACTCTAATAATAATCTCCTGTCTCAGCTTAAAAATTAGTGTTCGTATAGAAATCCAAGAGTCAGATTTTCTGCCAAATCTCCGTATTATTGGATTACACGAAGCAGCACAAATTACTAAACTTAAGAGATTAATTCATAGTATCTGTTGAGGTTATATAAAACAAACTACACGAAACTCAGATTAAAGTAGAAAATTAAAGTACCCAACTGATGTATGGAAATGTTTCCTTTGGTTTTATGGCTTAGTCTAAGGAAAGTCCAAGTGAATCCTAAGGAACCCTAATGGAAAACGTAAGTAACTTTGCAATTCATCAAGGAATAATCACACTAGAACTTTTTATATTTCTTTAGCGACACAGTAAGAGATTTGTGAGAAAACTACAAAATATATCAGGAAAAATTTACTGTAATATTTCACCCTCAAAATATAACAACATTGTTCAAATTCAAGTAAAACTCAGAGGATACATTTTTTGTTTGACTATACCCATCATTTTCTATAATTATTAATTTTAAAATCTTGAAGACTATTATGCCTTTGGCCAAATTGACCATAAGTAGGATAAATAACCCAAATCAACAAAATCAAAGATGAAAGGAGAGGCGATAACAACACACACTGAGGGAATGCAGAGATTCATAAGGTCATGTTTTAAAATTCCATATTCCACCAACCTGGAAGACCTAAAAGAAATGAATGAATGTCTAGATATATAAGAACCCTCAAATCTAAATAATAATATAAACAGAATTATAACATCTAGTGATATAAACCAATATTTTTCCAAATGCTGTTTTCAGTAATAATAACACTCCAGTCTCCAAATCAGACAAAGACTCAAGGAAAGTTATAGGCCAACATCTCTGATGAGCATAGATGCAATAACAAATCATTGAACTCTTTGTAAATGAAATTCATCATTAAAAGTCTTGGCATCATGATCCATCTTTTCCCCAGACATGCAGAAATGGTTGAACATACATGATCAACACACACAATCCACCAAATAAATAAACTAAAACTTAGAAACCAAATGGTCATCTCATGAAATGCACAAAAGACCTTTGCAAAAAATTCTAACATTCCTTTATAATAAAAGTCCTCAAAAGAATATGGATACAAAGGATATTAATCAATATAATTGTTAATTAAATTAAAAATTTCAACGGGTCCTGAAGAGGCTACCTCAGGCAGGAATCACAGTGGAATGATAGGGACACCAACCCACCCACAAAACTTTTGACCCAAAATTAATCTTGTCTACAAAAAAATGCAGGCACAGGGGATGATGCAGAGACTGAGGGAATAATCAGTCCAACTTGAGACCCATCCCATGGGAAAGCACCAATCCCTGGCACTATAAAGAAGACTTTGTTATGCTTACAGACAGGATTCTAGCATGGCTGTCCTCGGAGAAGCTTTGCTCAGCAGCTGACAAACACACAGATGCAGATACCCACAGCCAAAAAGGGGATGCAGCTTGGGAACTCATATGGAAGAATAGGAGGAAGGATTGTAGCCCCTAAGGCGATAGGAACTCCATAGGAAAACCAACACGGTCAACTAACCTGGACCCTTGGAGCTGTCAGAGATTGAACAATCATTCAAATAACATACATGAGCTGGACCTAGGCCTCCCCACACATGTGTAGCAGCTTGATCTTCCATTCTTCAGTTTTGTACACCTCCAAGAGTTCTATTATTTGTATACTGTGAAAGAGTACTGCAAAAAACATGGATGTACAAGGATCTCTGAGATACTTGGTATGCCGGAGACATGATAAATCACTTTGAGGTGTTTGACAAGGCTCTGGATTCACACCGTGGCTGGAATAGTTCACATTCCCAACAGCAATGTAAAACGGGTCCCTTTTGTCCACGCCCTCACTACCATTTGTAATTTGTTTTCTTAATGATTGCCATTATAATTAGTGTAAGATGGAACCTCAATATCATTTTACTGGAGAAAGCACATGGGAGGTACAGCTGCATGCCTGCTTACATGTGCACCTTTGTGGGGAGGTAAGGATTACTTTAGCTGGTGTTTCTCAGGAATCATCTCTATTAGGTTTTTGAGACTATATCTTACTCTACTACTACTTCAAACTCACAAAGTGCCTGGGCTCGATGACCAGCAATCCTCAAAGACACCTACTGCTATGGCTACAAGCTCTTGTCACTGGATTTTATCTAATGTATGTTCTGGTCACTTGACTCAGACCCTTTGCTAGCAAGGCAAAAACTACTATCTGAACTACTTCCTTGGCCCTTAATGGGGGTTTCGACAAATAGCAACCTCAGACTCTACCCTACGCAACCTCTGAAATATTCCCTAAAATACTACTCTTAAATGGATCTCCAGGTCCTCTCAGTTCCAAACTCTCCATAAACAAAGGTCAGCAGTATACCTCAGAGACCCTCACATTTACATACACCCATTTAACAGAAACAAATTATAGGAAGATGGCTTAGTCAGTGAATATGAAGAACAAGATGACCCACATTGGGACCCCTACAATCCACATCAATACTGGCCATGGATCCTAGTAACCCTAGTACTAAAGAAGGGGAGATGCAATGGGTTACTACTCACCCAGTCGAGCCAATCAATACAATCAGAGAGCTCCAGGTTCAGTGAGAGATCTCACCTCAAAGAATAAGGTAAATAAGATGAAAGGCAATAGAGAAAGACATGAAATATTGCTATGTGGCTTCCATATGCATGAGCACAACCTATTCATAGACATACCCTGTCCTTCCATGGAAATTTCGAAATAGCACAAATGTTGCTTTAGCTCTCACTGGGCCCATAGAATTCCCTAAATACCATAGACAGACAGACAGACAGACACACACACACACACACACACACACACACACATACACACACCATGAGTGTGCAAAGAAAGACAGAAGCAAAATACAGGGGCCTGTCCATGTAGATTAACTATGAGGTAAATTCTTAGTCTTTTCCAGGGATGCTTCATCCCTTCAGCCAGCCTGTGGGAATTTTACCAGATGTTCAGTTTGGCATTCTTTATGTACTCACACACACAGGCTCCTGACTATTTCAAGTAGTTTTTAATGATGCTAAGCCTATCTAGGTTAAATGAAGGATAAATCAATGCCTTGTTTATGAACACCACACGAAAGAACAGCACTCTGCTACCCATATATATTTTTAAGGTTCTATATTTTTAAAATGTTCCCCTCATTTCAGTCCACAATTTATATTCACAAAGGTGTTTTAACTTACAAAAAAAACAAAAACAAAAACAATCAAAAGTTGTAGTTTTCCGGAAATTACCGGAGACTTATATCTATGTTCTAAAATCCACACATGGATGCAAAGCATGGGTCTGCAACTGGCCAGCCTTGTGTCTCATTCAGAGACTTTGTAGGCTCCTTGAGCCTCAGCTTTCTCATAAGGGAAATGGGTTCATATATGGCCATGTTGTTATTAAGAGTAGACATAACAGCTCTATTGTGTGGAATAATCTGCCATAGTAGGTACTCAAAATTAAAAGGGTTGATGTGAAAGCAGAAAGAACCTACTGGGTGGAGGACAGGGCCAGAGGGAGGGGGAAGGGAACAGAAGTGAGGGGGGATGAGCATCAACAAAGGAGGCAGGGAAACGCCAGGATGAAACATTGTCATGTCAGCTTAAAAACCTCTAAACATGTTTATATATTATAGCACGCAGTAAGTTGCTGTGCCACTGGAGATACATTTGTTCTTTTAAAACAAAATGTATGTTAAAAAAAACCAGAGTACATATTTCTTACTTCCATTTAGAACGACAACATGCAAGAACCAAAGGCAAGGCCAGCAGAGCTAATCCTGTCAAACACTGGGAGAACTACTTGGAAACAAGCACTTTTCAAGTTAGCGGGCAATATACAAAAAGATCCAGAAATTCATCATCAGTAATAAGCCCTGAAAGGCTCCTCCACAAATCATAATGCTGCCATGACCTGTTCTCTTTGATTACTATTTGAAAGAAAGAAAGAAAGAAAGAAAGAAAGAAAGAAAGAAAGAAAGAAAGAAAGAAACAAAGAGCTGTAGATGAAGTCATAGGATCATTTCCCTAACGGGTCAATGACAGTCATCCCAGAAGCATCCTTTGCAAGATCAGCAAAGTATTCAATTATTAGGAAAGAGCTGCATCCATCTACAAAGGAGTCAGTATACATTGCTGAAAACACCAAGCACTCATTCAGGAAACAAATATTCAGGCTTCAAAATCGGACCTCGAGATTTATCCTAAGCCTGAAGATAAAGTGGCAAAGTTGACAGCTATGGCCCCTCCCCTTGCAGACGTTATATAGCTCTTCCCCCTTCTAGGCTTCTCCACCCTTTGGACAGCTTCTTAACAATTAAAATGGTTATGTTCCTTAAAAGGAAGAAGAGTGCATTTTTTGTAGATTCAGTAATTTTAAAATTCACCTTCGTTGAGTCCATCTTCTCTTCCTAGGGAATTTTATGATGGTGGGCCTTTGTTTTAAAGTAAAGGCAGCAAAAGGCCAGAATTCTAAATGTTTTACACATAGGCTACAGACTGTCTGGCTGGGAAGAAAGAAGTCAGTGTGATATACAACCCAAGAGAGGTACGTGCCAAGCAAACTTGCATATAGGGGGTAAAGACGTACGTTTCTGATTAAGGCAGTAGGCTGCATATAGGCCTTGTTTATAAGAACTGTACAAGTTAAATTATTGGAGAACAAATGCATTTTGTTTGAGTCAGAGTGTCGCCTTCTTGTCTAGGCAGAGGGAAAAATGGATACCAAGACTGTAATCCTTCCCGAATAAAATCTTTAAACGCAAACATGATTGCACTGTAGACTGTTTAATNTATATATATATATATATATATATATATATATATATATATATATATATATATATATATTCATCTCACTTGGAAGGAAATTACAAGCAGAAAAGCTTGAGTTTATAAGCACAATAATTAAAATTTTAGAGACAAGAACTTCTTTCAACATAATTCATCTAAATAGTCGTCTGAGGAGTGATGTCAGTGAATTTCACCATTTATATTTTATCTCGGCAGACACATTGAGGGAGCGAAAGAAAGTAAGGAATACAGACAGTGCAAGTTGCAAACTCTTAAAAACCCAACAGAAGCGTAGCTGAGAATTGTCAATGTACAACTAAGAAGTTGAGAGCTAAAGTTAGACATGGATGTTAATCCTTTGGCCATCTACAGAGGTGAACCTACCTAACTCGTGCTTAGGACCTACTTTTTCAAAACAATAAACCTATGACAAACTTAACAGCTGTGTGATAGGTATCATATTAGCTGCTTTTGCATGGATGCTAACAAAATGCTCAAAGGAAAGACAGAGGAAGGATTTCTTTATCTTGTGGCTTCAGAGGCCACATCATTCTTGCTGACCCCGTGCACTTGCGAAGAACATCACAGTGGTGGCACTGTGTACTAGGTGAGGGCTTCATCATGGGCTGGGTAGTAAGGAAGGAGTGGGGGTGATGGACTGTTGGAATAAAGGAAGAAAGAAGGCAGTAGGAACGAAGAAACCATTGGCCTTCAATGCCAACCTTTTCCTTTGTTAGCAGATGAGGGCTAGTCTAATAACAAAATGAAGCATCTTAATGTACTCAAAAGTTCAAATGAACATATTTTACTAATAGGATCAAAGTCTCTAACACAGTCTTTTGAAAAAATCCTTACTTGATAATTTCATACCTCTATATAATGTATAACATCAGTGACTGTATTTCCTCTCCACCTCCTCCCAGATGCCCACAGCCCACAACGCTGTACTAAACTCACATTCTGTCTTCATAGTCCACTGAGTTCTGTCAGGTATACCCTTGTGTGTATGACTGTAGGGCCATCCACCAAAGCACAGGCAATCTAATAGGGGCCACTTCCCTGAAGCACACTGACACTCCCAAGTTCAGCAGGTCTTATCTGCCCAGGTTCCTTTTCAGTGAACCCCTCCCCATTTACAGTGAGTTTCTGCATGGCTAGATCTTGTATAGGTCAAGCTTAGCCACTGTGAGTTCATGAGTGCAACAGCCTTTATGTACCCAGAAGACAGTTTCCCATGTGCCCTCCCTAACTTCTAGCTTTTATAATCTTTCTGTCCCATTCTAGGAATTAGTGTGGAAGCCTGCCATACTCACCTTCCTCTCTGTGGCTTCAGCATATGGTGCATCACACCTGATCATAACTAGAGTCCCCAAACCAGACAGATGATGTGACCGCTCATGACAACAGAAGGGACTTTAGAGCCAATCCTTCAGGTTGCCCATCAAGTGACTGTATTATATAATGTACACATCATCTCTTTCCATGTCTTGATCTCTGCCCTGTCTCTTGCAGACCTATACAATTAAAGCTCACTCAAGCCCAACACTACATTTTATATACTACTGCCTTTAGCAAAATACACTGGCTTTACAATAAAGAACTATGGAAGAAAACAACCATGTACCATTTTTTTCTAGCTTAAGCCTCTGATATAATCGTGGAGTAGGGACTTTTTAGAGACAGTCCAAGCCTAGAGCAGAGCCCAGGATCTAGATCTCCCCAGTCTGCAGCATAGCTTCACTGTTTGCTGATTCTAGATCTTGTGCATCTCTGCCTGGAATTTTATGAAGAGAAGTAAATTATTTACATCACAGAGTGGTTGCTAGCATACATGGTAATGGAGGGTATCAACCATTATTATCAGAAACCGTATATCTTTACAATTGAAATCATTAAATAAAAACCAGCATGTGTGGGGCCTGGCAGATGATCTCCTTCTGCATTCCTCTCAATTCAGAAATTCACTTTACAACTTAATTCATACAGCCACCACGCTGTGATTAACAAAGCTAGCAAGCACTCTCTTAAGTTCCCCCGATTCCTGTGAAGAGTCTCTGTAGTAGCTCAAACATGGGCGGACACAATTCCTCTACAGTCGATCGCAAAAGCAACAAAAATCATAATGAGACCTTGGGATAGTGGTAATTTATGGTAGGTCTCTTTATATAATTTCTTTTCTTAGCCATGTACCACCTACCATAGTCAGATTGAAATTTAATTAATTTAAACTTAATTAGATAGGATGTTAGCCTAGGGTCCATCTCAGAATTTAAACCATAATAAAACTTTATTAATTAGTCTTAACATTTATTAACTGGGTTTGGTTTGAAATCACTACAGAAAAAGAAGTGTTTGGGGGCGGGAAACATGTATTATTGAGAGGAAGATGCAAGGCCATTAGCAACATAAGCCAAACGTTCACCACAGTCCTGGCATAAGATAACATGCCATTACATCACTGTGGTGTCTTAATCTGGTGTCAGCACACTGAGCCTCAGGGGATAGCTGTGGTTGTATTTCTAGAATGCACCTTGTAGGAATAGGACATTTGTGGCTCACTAAAGAAAAGGTAGAATAAGGTTCTCATTTATTCTCCCTCAGCTAGCACTATCAGATCTGGAGGTTGTAGAGCCAAGAAGCCATGAAGCATCCTGAGCATGGACTCGCTGAAGAAACACTTGTCCAAAGGCAGAGAACGTTGAAAAAGCCAGTTTTGACATACAAACGTGACTGGAATCCCCAGCTATTTGGGTTTTTAGTAATGCTATCAAAAACTGAGTTACACAAAATAACAATCCTAACCCCACCTTTCCTCAAGGATTATACAAAAGAACTATGTTAGCGCCAGCCACTCCTTCGCAAAGAGTGGCTGAGGCGTCAGTCTAATGTGGTTAGTGTGTTCTTGATGTGTGGTCAACACTCACATCTGCACCCTGCTCCCATGAATGTCCACCCTGGTCCAGGGCATTCAGCTATCACATGATGACTGTAGCAGACAGTGAGGCTTTCCAGGGATATCAGTGCCCTAACCTGTAGTGGGCTCTGAGCTTAGATTCACAGAGCAAACAATTTCTACAGTAGAGCAAAAATAAATACAAATCCACGATACATCGCCCACATAGGAAATGCAACAAAGAGAAAGAACACAGGTCCACAGCTTAGCAAACTTCAAGTTTTATGTTTTTTCAGCCCATAAAAGTATAATCAAGAAGTCCAACTCTCTGAGTATCACAAAATTATAAAAAAACAATGTCATCTTTAGAGCTTTTTGCTGAGCCTGTAAGAAAAGACTTAATAGACTTAACAATAACTATTTTCCCTTGACTTAATAATCTATGCATAACTTAAAATGATATATGAGGTCTTTCTTTTTGTGAGAAATAACTCTGGGTAATGAACTTTATTTTAAATTAAAGCATATTCTGATATTGAATTTCGGAAAGTAGGTTTTAATGAAAGCATACTATCTCACATGTCTTTTTTCCCCCATCCACTACAAGGCTGCAATTGATGAAAAGGTTACCCTGGGCTCACTGCAACCTACCTCTTCTCAAATTTCTATTCCTAACTGACTTTGCATTTCAATGAGAACCATTCACTCTACCGTCCAACAGCATTTATTGCGATTTTAATGTCTCAATAAATATAATAAACAGGTCTTAAAATTCTATATCCCATGTGAGCAAAAACACGTCAGGGTTAGAAAATAAAAAGGGGGCATGAAGCAATGTCTAAGAAAAGCCTTGTAAGCCTCAGGTTCCTCAAGCAACCAGACACTGCAAAACCTAGTGGGAAAACACAATATTACCCACACTGAACCCATTTTTTTAGAGCATTACACACAAAAATAAACAAATGATTATGCATATACTTTCCTTTGTTAATAAATAGGCAAGTGAAGAAAAAAAAAAGCCCTTGTCACTGAATGGAACTAGAATCTGCATGAAAAGAACCTGGGGTTTGTAGTCTACAGTGTGTTTATAGACCGTTCTGCAGGAAAAGCATGATTCAGTAGTAGTATAGTGAGATACAGGGACTACTGCATGCATGGGTTACCTACACACACATGAAACGTCACCATAAAAACAATCCTTCATAGCTCCAGAGGTTCAGAAAGGCCCCTTCCAGAATTTCCTTTTTCTTTTTAAGAAAGCATTCTGGTGCATTTTACTCAGAACTTGAAACCGCAGTGACTACCAGGAAAAATGAAATGTCACAAGGAGAAATGGAAGCTTGTGTCTGTGTCACTACTTAGAGAGGCTCCTCACGTCCTACCCTGTGATTTATTTGCCAACAGAGCCAGAATCCATTGGACTGCTCCCTTCGCATGCCACCCAGAGCCAATAGCTATGCATGTGAAGAGGGTCTGACTCACACAGCACAGAGACAAGGTTTAAGAAACCACACTATTATGGGAGCACACGGCCTTTCAAGTTTCCAAAACAAACTGCTCTCCTTAGAGATAAAACATCGTCCAAAGATACAGCTGAGCTCAACTTCTAAGAGCCACTGATGTAAATAATTCTCATATTTATCTTCATTCAGAGAACACAAATGGGGATGACCCCACGTTAAATTCAACATTTCTCTAAGGCTGGCTGGGAATGCAAATGACAGGACTCAGACAGGATCCCCTGGAGCTGAAAGTCCCAGTCCCTCCCTCCAGTCCTACTCCCAAATTCTGTGAGAAGAAACTGTTCTTGGATGCCACTAACACCTCAGATCCACAGCAAAAGATTGTCAGAAAACTTATTGGTCATAATCAAGAAAGATTGTCTATATTTCTGCTACTGTTGGTGGCTTGGTGGTGGTGGTGGTGGTGGGGGGGGGGGGTTGGATGTCTTTGTTTCAAAAACATCCCAAGTTTGTGACCTCACATCATGTCCTAAGAAGGACAGAGGAATGGGGCGGGATTCAGTGTTTACCATGGAAGGTGCTATGTGTTGCTAAGGAAGAAACCTTAGACAGTTTATAATAGTTAACTGCATATGACATTATTTTTTCCAGGTTTATTCAATGTCAGCTAATAGGAGAAAGAGAATTCAAATCTCTCTCAATCTGTTTGGACTGCTATGACAAAATGCCACTGACTGCGTGGTTAAACGGGCTAAATGCAATGAAATTTATTGTGTCAAAATTCTACAGAATGGGAAGGAAGTCCAACACTGACGTACTGAAAGAGGCTGGGGTTTTAGCTCAACAGACAAAATGTTCTCCCAGCACTGGTAACACCCTGGGCTTCCATCCCTACCACCACATAAACCAACAGGGTGTGACACACCTCTAATCGCAGCACTCAGGAGGAAGGTAAAGACAGCATGCCCTTGCTTATATACTGAGTTTGAGACTAACTGCGCTACATGAAAGCAATCTCAAAAACCAACAACAGAATAGGCCAGTGGTGTTACAGGCATAGGCTCACTTATAGCTTGTCCTTTAATCTAATTGCTGTGTCACATTGCAGGGGTGGGGTTGACACCTTGGGAGATGATGTGCACAGGCAACCCTCTGGTCCCTCTACTCTTTACAAGGGCAGGAATTCTGTAACAGGGGGGTCTCATCTTAGTGAACTACTAACGGTCACTACTTCCAAACACCATCGCATTGAACATCAGCTTCTGCATAGGAATCTGACATGAACATCAGTTCTGTAACCAAATCCAAGCACTTGGCCCCACAACTGTTACCTGATACCTAAAAGGAGGTTTGTAGAAAGCCATGGAAGCAATGGTACTGGGAAGTTAAAACGGGGGGAAAATATACCTGAAAATAAGCATATCAAGGATTAGACTAGGGTAAAGCATTTTATTCTTCCACAACCTATAGGCAATTGGGAACCTAGGAGAGATCTGGCACATTTTATACTCACTATACCACACTCATTTTATAAGTACTTAGAATTTGTTTTCTATCATTAGCAAGTTTTCTCACTGGCTTGATTACTTTCTTGTTGTGATGATATATGGGGCAAACACAGTGTAATAAAGGAAGGGTTTAATAGATCCAGAGGCGTCTAGTTCATCACTGCAGAAAATACACAGGAGCAGGTATGGCAGGAGGGCAGGAGAGGCGCTGAGGCAGAGGCAGGGCCTGGGTGGTTACACTGCATCTGTGCAGGAAGCAGACAGTGAATAGGAAGTGTGGGTCGACTACCAAGCCGCACAACTCCTCACCCATCCCCAGGGACTCTTTCACTGAGGCTCATCCTCCTGAAGAGCCTACAACCATACCAAGCAGCTACTGTAGCTGAGGACCAATTGTTCCAATATGGTAACCTGTGGAGGACATTTCACATTCAATCCACACCACTCATGATTTTTTTTTTCCTGTTAAGTATTTGAGTTTCCTAAACTTGGATCCACCTAAGACAAGAAATATCATTTTAGTGTATAATCCCAAATGTTATTTTAAAAATATTTTATGTAATTTACACGTGAATTCATAATTTCATTTACCTAAGGCCAATCACTAAAAGAAATTGTGGGACCATCAATACTCTTAGAATATAAGCAATATTGAGGCCAGGAAAATTGTCTCAGCAGGTAACAGTGCCTAGCACACAGCCCTGATGACCTGGGCTTGATTATCATAATTGTATCAAATTCTGAAAGTTGTCCTCTGACCTCCAAAGGTATGAATACACACACACACACACACACACACACACACACACTGTATAAATTATTCAAGCAATCTTAGGAATCAGAAAAAAAAATACTGAAAATAGGCACAATCTGGTTCAGAAACATGGCTCATCATCCATGAGTATATATTGTTCTTGCAAGGAACTTACACTGGGTAGCTAGGACCACTGTAATTTCATTTCTAGGGAATATGAAAGATCCTTTTGTCCTCAAAAGTCACCTGTACTCATGCGTACATGGCCACACACAGACAAGCACAGACAAACATAAAAAATGTGTATGAAAATAATGGAATAAATCTTTAACAACGGAGTTAATATTGGCTGAGGAGAAAAATATTAAAGAAAAAAATGTACTCCCTCTTTATAAACACAATATAATTGCCTATCATATTTTTAATGGAAGGTTTGGTAATTTATATCATTATCATTTAATTGCTTTTTACCAGTCAGGTTTAAACAAGGCAGAAATTTCATTCAGAAAGGACATGATCTAGCATTTATTGCCCACAGGGGTAAAATTTTAGTTAGCCTCAGACAAGGCAGACACTAAACACAAGAAGGAGCCAAGGCCATTAACACCTTGGTCTAGTAATTCCTACAGGATGCCAAAACTATTTCTATTTTATATATATATATATATGGTATTTCCTGCTCTAACATGCATATCTATTCAAACTTTGTAGAAGGAATGTGAAGGTATCCATGAATCAATTTAGGCTTCAGTTGTAAAGGCAGTTAGCAGTCCTACAGTCAAGCTTCCTGTTTTGGGGAATGGCTGCCCAGTACCATGTAAGAAAAGTCCACACCCAGAGGCAGCTCACACACACACACAAACTTATCTAGTCCCATCTAGGCTAATGCTTTAAAATATCAAACATAGAGCCCACCCAAATGTCTTATAAAACTTTGCATACTAATGTCTGTAATTGGTTTTTATTGATGAGACTAGTTTTTCAAAATCTGAGGATTAGCTAAGATCTCTTAGCAATTCTCTACATAAACTCCCTTCCTCTAGAGTCAAAATCTCCTAGCAGCTACAACCTGGATATTTGAAGATGCTGCCTGAGGCTTAGAGTCCAGACATACAGGCTGGGTTTGATTTCTAAATGTCTGGTGTAGATTAAAGGGTTGTAGGCTCTCCCTTCATGATGTGCTTATATCTGTGGGGAATAATTTCAAAGGTCAGAAGGACAAGTTAGGCAATCTCACATTTACAAAGTGCATCTTAAGTGGTTTTTTTTTTCTGGTTGATCAAGAAACACTTGTTTAATAGTTATTAGTATTGTAGAAAGAAAATTAGCTCTAAAGTCGGTTTCAGTCTGATCTGTTAGCAAAATGGCATTACATTTTATACTTGTTATTTAAGGATTTTATTTTTGTATGTATTTGTCTATGTATGTGTGCATGTATGTGGACGGTGGGGGTAGGGGAGGTGGTTCTATGTGTGCTATGGCATGTGTGTGGAGGTCGGAGGACAACTTTCAGGAGTCTAGACTACAGAAAGAATTGGATTTCTTCTTCCCTTTCTGCTTTTGGCTTTAGGAACTTCTTAAGACACTTCCCACCTGTTATCTATGAGCAGAACATGACACAGTGATTGATGGTAGTGAAACTGTGGTTAAGGCCTGGGGAGATGGCTCAGCAGCTAAGAGCAATTGCTCTCGCAGAGAATCAGGGTTCAATTCCAAGCACACAGAGGTGGTTCACCACTCTCTATAACTCTAGATGCAAGGGATCTTATTCCATCCTCTGACCTCCATGGGTTCCCAGGCATGTAGATAGTACACAGACACACATACAAACAGAACACTCAGATCTATGAAATAAATCATTTTTAAAAGAGTGTGATTAGACTGTGACATCTAGAACACCAATCTTACCCTCATCACTTTGACAAGGCACTAAAGGAGAATTGTGATGACAAAGTCAATTCTAGATTTAGTCTTTTGACCGGAGAAAAACAAAACAAAACAAAACAAAACAAAACAAAACACAAACAAAAGAAAACAGTTCCAGGACATGTAAATGAGGTGAGGCAAGCCCAGATATTTAACCTATTGAATGTAAAAGTTCTAAGACGCTGGATGTGAATCTATCTCACAACTTCTAACTTAGTCTGCACCTGAGAGCAAGGATTGTGATGGGAAATGTGGCTCTGTAGCATGTCATCCCTGAAAATGCCCACTCTAATGGTTTAGGATAACCTTTAAAACAGCATTATATATTTCACCATGGAGACACCAGCACTGACAGTAAGGAAATGCTACACATGGGAGCAACATGTCTGATGGAAGAGGCTTGAGTTCATGTTCAATCTGCTCAACTAATGAGCCATGCTATCAAACACTGGACCGCTAAGAGCTCTTAGGTTGTTTCCTTCCATACTATGATACTGGAGGTCTGGATACATTTTTTTGGGGGGGGGACACCTTCACATCCAAAATCAAATGTAACTGGGTTACATTTCTGTAGTTTTCTCGGTGGAGTTTTTCCTAGACGTGAATTAAAGTGTAGGAACTGTGAGAGATCCCTACCTGACAGGACAGTGAGGCAGGGGAGACAGGTACAGTTGATTCTTGCTAGGATGTGAGAGCAGCCAAGCTCTTAGAGAATGGCTATGCTGGGTTCCAAGCACTCCCTTCAGATCGTAATAGGATAAAGTGTATGCATAATTCTGTGTGACCCTTCAACTACTGACGTTCACGCCATGTTATTGTTCGAATTGCATGTTAAGGGAGCAAATTTTCAATGAACTCTCGCTGGCTGTAGCACAGACACAGATGTCAGGCGGACTCCTTTGTTCATAAGGTTCTCATTATTAGCTCAACCCAAGCTGAATATTTGACTGAAGGAAAAGACCATATCATTATTTTCAGATTTCACTCTATGACTTAACGGGGCTACATCTGCCAGCTTCAGAAACACCAAGTGGTGCTTGGCGCCAGCCTTGGCGTTCTTTTCTGTGACTATTACCCCAAATGTCTCAGCCCGAGGAAGCCTCCTCACCATCAAAACAATTTAATAAAAACTAAAATTCTGATTAAGAGTTACTCATCAATTGACAGGGCATGCCACGCTAGTGCTATTTGTGAAATATACCCCATGGTATTTTAGGACTAACAAACAGAATCCGCATTCACAAATGGGCAAACTAGAAAGCCAGTAACTATTTTCATGATTTATAAGTTCTGTGTTATACTTGAAACCATATTTCTTTAATAGGTAAATTGGCATTCCTTTGAATAACTCAATCTGCTTTAAATCTATTCTAAGGCTCTGGGAAGCACAAGGGAGATTTGAAATCCTTATACAGAAATCTTCTGTTCATCTTTGGACCATCTCTGGGTGTAGATATGATAGGAAGCTATGGTGTAGGAATACTTGTCAAATAGAAGGCAGAATGCATTACAATACTGACACCAAAGCCATTTAGAAAAATGTTACAAATCACCCAAATTCTAATCATAAAATGTTTCATAAGCCCACTAAAATGTACATTAAAAGAACATAAAGGAGTAACTGCTTCCATGTGTCTGGGCACCATCAATGATGAAAAGCAACAAGGATAACTTGAAATCACCTTTGCTCTTCACTATAAAAGGCTGGGAGATGGATCAGGCGTTAGGTGTGCTTACTGTTCTATCATTAAAACCTATATTTGGATCCCGGGACCCAGGACCCAGGTCAGATGGCTTATACATGCCTCTAATTCTCTATATCTCTAAAGGATTTGATGACCTCTTCTGGCATATGCAGGCACCTACACACAGGTGCAAACACACACACACACACACACACACACACACACACACACACTAAAACAAACAGGGAAAGAAAGAAAGAAAGAAAGAAAGAAAGAAAGAGAGAGAGAGAGAGAGAGAGAGAGAGAGAGAGAGAGAGAGAGACCAAGTTTCTATAGTAGAAGGACATTGGGTTTATGCTATAGTTGCTACACATGCCTGGGAAAAGAATGACCAGTTTTCAACCTGAGAGTCACATGTATAATAAAATTGCATTATTCTTCCAGTATCCTGCAGAATCTTGGACCATGAGGACCTAAGAGAACTTGTCCTATTTTCCACCCAATGTTTTAAATACATCTTAGACAAATGTCTATTCAGCCTCTTGAAAATGCCTGTTTTCAGTTCAGTCCTAAGTAGAGCAATTTAGTTCACTAATTGGCATTTCTAATCCTAAGAACATCTTTAAAAGAGCAAATGCTACAAGTGCTTCTGTAACTCACATGCTAGGTAGAACTGACTTGGATTAGAATTTGAGGCTTGTACCTGCATTATACTTACGTATCAGGCACCTGAGGCTCAAGGCTCAACTAATGCTTCTCTCTTGGGGCTTTCTTCTCTGGATATTTTCAATGGCTAGGAACCACACTATCTGGTTCATATTAGTATTTACTAGTAAGTCTTGCATGGTGGCATTCAGATATGATCTAACAAGTAACAGAGCTAGTGGGCCTCATGCTTCATATGATACAAACTTTAAAAGTATGTAACAGCACACTAAGTACGTTTGCAACAGGACTGAGCACTTGTGACCACACTATTTGTGTTGTACAATCTTAATCACACCTTGCCCAGCCCTTGACCTGCCTTTGAATAAGGGATGGAAGTCTTTGAAGTTGATTAGATCTTGAGAGTAGGTCCTCTGGAATGAGATTGTTTTTCATGAACAAAGCACATAGGAGCTCACTAAGTTTCTTCTACTACAAGCAGAACACAAGCAGAAAATGATTCTCTGAATCCCAGGGCAGGGCCCTCACCAGAGTCTAACCAAGCTGTGATCCTGTTTGTAATTCCCCAGCTTCTATAACTCCAAAGAATGAATTTTCTTGTTTAAAAGGTACGAAGTCTGTGCTACTTTATTACCAGAAAGAACAAAATAAAAACATCATGTGAAAATTTGACCTTTGACAAGGTATAAAACAGACAGAAAAATGATATTAATAGTAACCTAGCCAAAAAAAAGCATAAAATAAGACATTATACTACAGGAGATATACTTAACTGTATGAATTCAGTAAAGATTGAAAGAACTTTCTCACAAATATTACAAAATTTAGTCCAAAGGTTAGTATTAAGTGACTGCATTTTAATTTTTTACACTTACCATGTTGTATGTCTTTCATATCTAAATGCAGACTAGACATTAGAATTCCTACTGCTTGTGACCTTTTGTTGCTAAGCAACTTGACAACCTGTTCAAGAAAGAGGAAAATGAGAAAGAAACATTAATTTATACCTTAAGATGTTCAGCAACATTTTAAAATCCTAAATGAGCCTCAGTCCTGTCCTCTGAGCTTCATTCATTATAATCTGCAATTTTTCTCACATGGCATGTATAAGATATTCATTCAGCAGTGTCTTGCTCTCCTAAAAGTTATCTCCTCTAAAGTTATCCACATAAGTCTACATCTGAAATGTCTAAACCAAGCTCCAACCAAACATCCAGCCAATGTCTCCTTCATTAGGTTTTATCTCAGAGTAAGGGTACCAGAGTTCTCCATCCATCTACCAGAGCTAAATCTAAATCTTGCCCTCTCCTCTTCTTACAGAGCATCATGGGCAGGGATCACATCAGTCCAGGACACTTGCCCCATGTCTTCTGAAGCTGTGCCGTCCAGGTCAATGCCAGTGTTCACTTCTAAATTATATTTTGCATAGATCAAAATAGAAAGGCTGTAATTGATTCTCCCCCATCAGTCTTTCTCAACAGTGGTTCATGACCATCACCACAAAGTTTCAAAATGTAAGTTCCCTAGCCTGTAACCTAAACACACTTAGCAGAAAATCTGAAAGTAGGGGTATCATCGACATCTTCAATATCTCCTAAGGGATTCTTGAACCACTGATGGAATCTCATCTTTCTCATCCACTCTCCTCACCTCTGCCCAAGTACCCTTCTAAACCTGCTGGAATCTGCTTATTGTTTCTTGACCTTTAACCTTTACTCTTTGAATAGACAACAGTCTCTATAAAGGTCATATAGGAAACTCCTTCCTGAAACCTACCCTTTCTATTTTCTTTCAGAAACACTTGGTTCCAAGCTTTCATTTACATTCCAATACCCAAGAGAGTAGGGATAATTATCTGGCATCATCCAGAAGGTTATGCATTCAGAAGAAGACAGAACTCAAAGGACAGATGTTGCTGTCCATCAGTGTAATAAAGTCAACCTCTATTATGAATCATTCCATCTATCCTTCTAATACCCTGGAAAACAAGAACCCAAAGTTCACAAGATAGAATATTCTTAGAATCCAGTGACCAAAGTTATGATAGAGAGACAATATAGTCAGATCATCCAAGGACTCAGCCAAAAAGTTGAATACACAAAACTAACCCATTTGAAAATCCGCAGAATTAAGTCATATAACAAGAATTTTAAAAGGATACACTTAGTTTCCTAGTCACATTAGATCTAGTTAATTCACTTACAGCAATGTTGTTGGTTTTTTTTTCCCTAAAACTTTCCCAGTAGGGAGAAGGCTATAGGGATAAAGAACACAGATTCTGGAAAACAAAGCAGCATGCCTCTCCATTTTATTGCACAGAATTATCCGGGATCTTCTGAAAACAGATTCGGATTCCACAGTCTGCCCAAGCTCCCAGATGACACCCGTGCTGTAGAGCACAGGAAATGCCATCCCAAAGTTCTCCTATTAGCACCCTAATGCATTCTAGAGAACAACGCCAGTGCTATCAACTTTTCACCCAGAAAAACTATAGGAGCAGGAGCAGCAACTTTAACAGTTGTGGTGGAGCTGGCCATACACTCGATGCTCAGAAATGTGCCTTATGAGTGGTGGGTGGATCATAGTAAGGAAAAACCGTGAGAAGCTGGACATACAACACAAATAGAGCTGAGCATCTTTTTTTTTCAACAGATTCATCCAGTCCACCAAGGTATTAATTCAAATACTATACTGAGGGAGAAAACACAGATGCATGATTGCATTCAATTCTATGAAGAATTACTGTTCCTCCCTTCTGCTCCTGTAATAACAAAACAAAACAAAACAAAACAACAACAAAAACTCAGACTCACGTGAACTGGTAGTTATTTCCTGGCATTTAATATCAGCAATGACAGGAGTGCTTTGCCTAGGTGTAATATCTGGCCATAGAAGAGAACATAACCAAAGCTCCGCACAGTATGGCTCCTGTCAACACTTTCAAGACCCCGTGGCAGCCAAACCACTCTGCATAGTTAGAAATGGGTTTACAAAGAACATTAAATGAGGTTGGTGTGGATGGCTATGTCACCAAGGAGATTATCTAAGGTCTGTTTCCACTGCTTACATAAGGTTTTCTCTTATGTGATGATAGAGCAGCAAACCTAATGGGAATATATTCACAAATATTAATGAAGGTCATTAAATGTTTGTTTCCTTGCATTACAGCAAATCTCTATTACTTGGCTGAGAGTAATTAGTTAGACATAGAAACTTCTAATAATATGGATCTGGGGGAGTTTTACACTAATCAAATCAATAAAAGTCCTATTTAAGTTAGACACAATTTAGCTTCAGACAAAAGTAAAAACTAGACATTTCCACTGGTTTATTCCACTTCACCCAGCGTTTTGTAAAAGTGACCAGGGTGGTCTTAGTGTTTAGAGGGAGGAAATTTGATGGCCTATTTGAACACATGCACTTGATGGTATGGCTCAGGTAGTCTAGTAGGCATATAAAAATGGATGGCGTAAGGTCTCTAGGTGAACTGCAAGCCTGAATCTGAATGCCAATACTTTGCAAACTCTCAGATCCCTTAGTCCCTTTGACCTTGACTCCTAATCTTCAAAATGGGGACACAGGCCAGCGATTTGGCCCCCACAAGGATAATCACAGTCACAAGACAGAAAGCTTCACAAAATATGGACTGCAGGCTGCTGCCATTCTGCAAGCTGTGTGCTGCTTGTCTCCCAAGGCACCCGGGAGCAAGCATAGGACACATTTATTAACAATCATATGGGGTAATGCTTGGTGCACTGAATCAATATTTGTACATACTTATTTTGGAAAGACCTCATTTTCATTTTTTAGTAATTTGTATGCAAATGTATGTATTACATATATAAGATAAGAGTATGAAATTATCACAAGATTTTAAACTAAGGGTTTAGAGACTGCTATTTGGCTAGTACAATATGAGGAAGAGGAAGAGCCAAGCATTTTCCTCAGCCACATCCATCCAAAAGGATGCTACCCTTGAACAGTACATTTCTTGTCACCACTCACCAGTTACGTGTTCATTTTCATTTTCTTATTAGTGCTGGAAATTGAATCTAGAACCTCACACATGCCAAACCAAGTCATTTTCAATATAACTAAGACGGTGGCATTGAAAGCCAAGTACTATGGCAAAAAACAAAAACAAAAATAAACCAAACCAAACCAAAAATTCTTACTTTTCACTCACTGGCTTTACCCACACACAATGGTCAAGACAGTAAAACAGCATGATGCTAATGTTCTATGTATGCCTATTAGGGCCAGGGCCCAATGTCTCTCACCACTAAAATAAAAGAGAAAACCCTTAAAACCCTTAATACAATGCCCTAATGGGAGCTCTGTAAGCAACAAACTGAAACCAGCATTAGCAGAAAAGGAGAACAAAAGGCTCCAAGTTTCTCAAACCACAGTAACTAATACAGAACAACAAGCCACATGTGGCTGAACAGGCATGGGAAATATGCACAGACCTAAAAGATTCTGGGCTTTGTTTCTGTCTTAAGGGGAAATATCAATGATCTCAGTAATTTTTATGTGGCTTGCACATTCAAAAGGCAATATTTTAACCCTGAATCCTACGAGATACCTTCACCTTAATTTCATGTCTTTTTAAATAAATTTTAAAGTATGACTTCTAGAAAATTTAAAGTTATAGAAATATTCTATATTAGGCAATACTAGTTAAGAAAACATAGTAAGTTCATAACAAATACTAAACACATTTGCCTTTGACCAGGACCTAGACATTTCATCTACATCTCTCCTGAACCCCACATCTGTTTGCCTGCCTGTATCTCTTTCTCTTTCTTTCTTTCTTTCTTTCTTTC
The DNA here is from genome assembly GCA_902729485.2 of Mus minutoides. Lineage (NCBI taxonomy): Eukaryota > Metazoa > Chordata > Mammalia > Rodentia > Muridae > Mus > Mus minutoides. Next base: position 1,619,969 of record LR749651.1, on the reverse strand, counting down.
TTTCTTTCTTTCTTTCTTTCTTTCTTTCTTTCTTTCTTTCTTTCTTTCTTTCCTCATCTCTCTCTCTCCCCATCTCTATCATCTGCTCTCTCTATATATATATCTAATTCTCTCTATATATATCTCTGTCTCAAGTTGAATTCAAATGATGGAAGATAAAGATGGCTTCTAAAGCCAACAATGAATAATAATGTCTGTAATCCTAGAATTTGGGCATAAGAGGCAAAAGAATCAGAATTTTAACAAACAAACTTGTCACATGTAAACACTAAGTTTTAGTCCTTGAGTAGGCCTCCCTGCTGGGTCAGTAATGGAACTACATGCTACACCTATGTCCTGACAGCACAATCAGTTACAAGACAGAAAGAAATGCAGACAGTGCATCAGAGATGCCAGAATTCCAGATCTCTGTTGAGTTTAGGGAATTCTTACTTCTGGTTTCAGCACAATGCTCCAGAGAATACCAACACCCCATATTCAAATCCTTTGCTCTTTTACTCAATATGCATGCCTGCATTAATTAAATGAGATTCACATTACTTTCTAACTGTAAAAACACTACAAGGAAACCTATTTATAGTACTTAACACAATATCTTTCTCTGTTTATAGCGATCACACCCTAGTCTTTGAATGTCAATTTCAGCACAGAAACAGTAGAACACATGTAATCCATCCTAAAGTCACACTCAGACATAACTATGACCCAGCGTGTATTTCCACATTTTCAATAAAGCATCCCTACATTTTTCTTCTATAACAAGGCACATTCCTTGGTGGATGATCTGGGAGAAGCCTAATATGGCCATGATATGTCTGATGTCTGCTAAAACTTGTTGTGTTCAACAGCCTTTCCTCTCTCCTCTCTCTCCCTGATCCCACCCACCTTTATGTTTTGCCCCTAAAATTTTACCCTTTCCACAAATATGATCTTGCCTATTTCTTTTAATGCCTTCATAAATGCTGCCTGAGGGTTGTGTTTCCTTTGGGATGCACTAGGGAACATAACCCAGGATCTTGTCCATGCAAGGCTCTATCTACCACTGAGCCAGATTCTTTTGCTAGTTTCTGATTGGTAATTAGTTTTCAGTAGCTGTGACCTTGATATACAGTTGACTCCTGCTCTTCATTGTTGCTTTTCCCTATAGTTCAAAGCCTTTTTAGTGACAACTATGCACAATCTTCTATTGAGCAAACTATGTTTGGTCAATATCTACTAAAACCTTCTACTTAGCTTTCTTCCTTCTTTCTTTAATTCCATTCAACATGACTGAATTCTAAGCAGCCCCATTTTACAAAGTAAGAGACTATTGTGGCAGGTGTCATATTTAAAACTCTATATTAGAAAAGTTTTATCTTATAGCCATAGAATTTGGGCATTAAAGTTGAGGATCATGGCTTCCTAGCTGATATTACATTTTCCATAGCCTATTTATAAACAAGGTATAACCCTACAGATAAATTTCAAACAATAACAAGTGCTATAGGTTATCTTTGATGTGCTATGACAAATACCCAAGGTGGTAAATTTATGAAGAGAAAATGTTTTATTATATTACACAGATTTGTCTACTTATAACCCTGGCTAACTGGTCCTATCCCTTCTAGGTCTGGAAAGCCATTTATTTCACAGTAAGAAAGCAGAACAATGCAAAGAGGGGCCTTTGAAGGCATGTCCCATGTGACCTGAAGATCTTCTACTGAGTTCTATCTATTAACGTTTCCCTAACCTCTCAATAGTCCTGCCTTGTGGATTAAACCTACACAGGTGCCTTTAGGAGACATTTTATATCTGAAATGGAATATAATAAGACCACACATAGCTCCTGAAGAGAACTGTTTGCTGCCCTCAACTTCTGGGTTATTCTCTCAGGCTCAAAAACAACAACAACAAAAAAAAAAAAATTGTGAAAATCAGTCATCTTCTACATCCCACTCTGCCCTGGAGCCAAAGTAATAAAAAGGCTGAGACATGAACTACAAACAGCCCAGACTTCCCTGTGATCACATCTGACCCAAAGTATTCTGACACATTTACTCAATACCAGACCAGATATTGTACATCATACAATGCCGATATTGGAGTGATTTAACAGATGTCAACAGGAAGTAGAAGCAACCATCCTCTGCCAGCTCATCTCTGTCTCACTGTCCATACATCTCAGTTATCCATCCCACATCCCCAGTCAACCTCATGGGGACATCTGACTCATTTTTTCTCATTTCCCATATGTAGTCACGTATCAGGCTTCACTCATGATTGGTGTTCCATCTTTCTAGTCTGTAACAACAGCAGCCTCCTCCCACACTCTCCAGTGCCAGCACTCATGACCTCCTTCATGACCACAAGATGCAGCTTGAAGGATCCTAGTTCTAAGCTCAGATGAAGATTCTGCACTGCCTTCACCCTGGCACCCTTTGCTTCTCCTTTTTATCACTGCTTTAGATTACACTGGAATACTCATTGTGCAGGAAAATTGAAATCTCATTCATCTGGAGTGCTTCTCTTAAACATGCCCAGCCTCTCGTACAACTCCTAAGGGATGACATGAACTACAAACAGCCCAGACTTTGGGCTGTTTGTAGTTCATGTCTCTCTTTTTTCTGGGGCTGGTGAGAGGGTTCAGCAATTAAGAGTGCTGACTGCTCTTCCAAAGGTCCTGAGTTCAAATCACAGCAACCACATGGTGGCTCACAACCATCCATAACGAAATCTGATGCCCTCTTCTGGAGTGTCTGAAGACAACTACAGTGTAATTACATATAATAAATAAATAGATAGATAGATAGATAGATAGATAGATAGATAGATAGATAAAATCTCTTATCTCTCATGGATCTTATATTCTCCAACTAGAATGTGTACCTGTCTAGGGAATTCTCTATAAAATGCATCTACCGCTAAAGACAAAGGCCACATCATATCATTTACTTCAGTATTCAGCACACTGACTGACAAATTTCAGGCAAGAGGTATATTGATTTTGCCTCAGTTGGTATAATGCATGCCAGACATCCTCCCAACAACATAGAAAAATGGTTCCTGGGTTTTGTTAGATATCAAACTACCTATAAATCAATTTGATTTAATCCATGCTAAAGAAACATTCCAACATTGCTCTCTAGACCCTTGATTTTTAAAATTAATGTTTCTGTTCTAGACTCTAAAGAATCCCTTTCCCATACAGAATATTCATTTTTCTAAAAATGCTGGGTCTGGTACGAATGCAGAATTTTTGACAATTGAAAAGGAAATAGTCAACGAATGTGTGTGCAGATATACCACCACTAAACTCAACATCTGCACTGTAACATCTGTCACCTCAGAGTCTTCCTACTATGTAATGGGAAGATGATATGACCTATATGATTAACTAAAACAATACTGAAATAATTACTTGATCAACCTACAATGATGTATGCTGTACACTCAGGATATTTTCTAAAAATAATATATTTTGGATGATTACATGAAGTATAGATAATTGTAATGAGTCATCAAAAGGCTCGATATCAAATATCCAGATAACGTGAAATTTTATGCACTTATAACAAGGAAAATCAAAAACTTTAAAAAGAAACTCTATAATTAGATTATCAGGTAAATGCAAAGCTCAAATAAGAGTTCCATTCGCCAGTTCCTAGCTAAGGGAGAATGCTGTTTTCTTCTGAAATACCACCAGAGCCTCTCTGGAAACTGGATATTAGATTGAAGGATGGTAAACAGATCCAAAAGGCAAATCCTTTTTTGGTGGCAAGGAGTAAAATCAAAACAGCCACCACAAAAGTTAGGTAAAAGTGAACTCCAGAGGAGAATTACAGAACATAAAGACCACTGTTTCCCACACAGCTACGTGAGCACCGCCTAGTTTGCTAAGTGGTATGCAGTACACATGAACACCATCCAATGCACAAAACAGCCAAGGCGCTGCCATGACAAGGTTCAGTAGAGACCATGATCAACTCAGAAACAGCAACACCTAACTTCACAAGGGACCTACAGGTATGTGGGAAGGTTCTGTCTCTGGAATTTCTGTGAATTCATCTATTTAGAGGTAGAGATTAGATTTTTGAGCCATGTCTTTATCTAAATTATCAACTATATAACTTTGGACATAGAACTTTGATTCCCAGATTCAAGTTTGCCTACTTGCAGAAGACAGTAGGTAATCCATATGCAATAGTCCTATAACTTAAGATAAACAATAAAACATAACAAATTTCCTTAAATGTAATGTCATGCAAAGGCCAAGTGTATTGGTTCTGCATTTAATGATCTAACAACTGTCAGTTAACACTTCATAATACTGTGAGCACATTGAGTTTATTCTGACAAGAAGAGTACCACAGTTAATAACTTATAGACACTAAGACCTAAAATTCAGACAGAGAAGAGTTTAGACACTAACTAATTCCTGTCATCCTATGGACTTTAAAATGTTCCTCTAAGGTTATTTAGTCAGGCTGTGACTATCCTGCAGTTCTCATTTGGGTTCAGTTTTCTTATTTTGAAAATATAAACTGTTTCTCAAAGTCTGGCCCATAGGGAATTAATAACTAGTAAACAGCCTTGTCTGAGCTATCTCATACTAGTTGATAAAACAACAGATATCTTGGATCTTAGCTTCTCTACCCTCAAAAAGGAAGAATACTTGGATTTTTGCAGACCAAGAGCTTATCAACACTCTTGAATCCATCCCCACAAAGAGGAGGGTAATCTTATTTACAGTCACCTTCTCCTAAGATTAGCATTAAGCCTCCGGGCAACTCACAGGCAACAGCACCATTTCAAGACCCCGCAGGCCTGCAGAAGGCATTGACACTAAGCATGCTGGAGTGAGAGGTGCACACTGTCAGATGATGAAGGATGGAGCAGAGAGACATGATTTCATAAACAACTAGTACAAAGCATGACACAAGGTGACAGGACACTTGACACATCTTCCTAATGAGACTCTAGAAGCCATACTTTAAAAAGAAAAACAGTCATCGACATGATCTGCTTCTTTTTTTCCCCCCCCAAAGGAATTTCACACCTTACTTTATTGGACTATTTCAATGTCCTTCACTGTAGTGAAGAGTTATCTCATTTGGGCAAAACACAGACGACAAGCTCTTGGGTTTTCTTTTTAGCTTTATTTACATCATGGAGCACAGTGAGGAGTATGGATGTAGACAAAGAGTATGCTGCATAAGGAAAGAGACACGGTCACGGAAGCATCTCAAATCCTAAAGATAATGAACATATTTGTAATTCCAGCACTGCTTCTTAGAACATCCTGATATCAAGTCCTCCCCGACACACCATGGGTTTGTATATATAAATATATCTCCATAAGCTAGAGATGTAGTTGTTGAAAATTTCCATCTTGAATTTTTCACAGGTATGTTCCTGTGTGTACATGTGATGTGCCCCCAAGCTCCCATTTGTGTATATGCAGAAGCCGGAAGTTGATGTCAGGTGTCTTGATTTTTACATTAGGTTTTTTACTGAAAAGTTGAAACCACATAGTCTAATCACAACTGTGATTAGACTGTGATTAGACTATATGATCTGCTTCTTATCTCAGTCTCTCAGGTGCCTTTTAGAACAGGGGAAAAGCTATGTCCCTGAGCTTTACTTGACTTGCTTTTGATTCTGAGCCAGCCACAGCACTGGAAGACTGCAAGACTCTCAGAAAAGTGCTTTGGTAAGTTGCTAAAAAGAGCCTGTCTATGTTCTCCGAGCCAGTCGATCCATCCTGGTTGTCTGGACTTCAGGATCAAGACCCACGTCTCTTGATTTGAATGGAATACAGAAACTTTTCCTCCCCTGAGTAGTTCAATTTCTCTGACTTCTGTTAGCATCCACAAGGTGATTCCTGCTTGTACTCTCCTATTATCCATAACTCTAGTCCTCATGTTTGGGTTCCATACTATGGGCTATACAAAACTCACTGGAAGCAAGAACATCCAGTGTTTAAAACCCCCGCCCAAATACTTCCACCCTGCTTTCTGCTGCTTCTTGATAACAAAGACTTATTCTACCAGCTTCTGCCATTTGGGTACAGAAAGAGATAAATGACAATAAAACCCAAAAGAAACAATGTGAACTTCACAAATGTGGTCCGGAAACACTAAAGCGCATGTGACCTCCAGGATCCCAAGAAAGACTCATTCAAGTAGAGACAATGAACACCCGTAGCCCTGGAAGGTTAGGCACAGATGGTTTAATTCTTTTCTTAGAAGGCCAGTGTTAGAGATGCGTAAGTAGCTCAGCAGGAAAACACTTGTGAAGTACATGCCAGGCCTTGGGTTCAATCAACAGCACAAGAAGTTAATTAATTGACTAATTAAGCCAAGCTTATTAAAGAGAAGCTGAGTCACAGACCTGTTCTGAATGAAGTCAAGTTGAATTAATTACATGCCCTTGGAGCATAGCATGTGTGACATACTTGAAACACATCTGCAAAAATAATAGCTAGTGTGCATTGTTTCACAGGAGGTGACAAGCAATAATGAAAAGTGAATGAGACTCAGGGCAGTGTGGGGCACATCAGGATTTGCTGAACTCAGCCAAGTCTGGCTTATCGCTCAGGCACTGACCCTTTCTGCCACCGGGCCATACTTTCCCAGAGTTCTGCATATACCAAGCAGAATAGAACTCACCAATGAAAAAGTACGAGAACATGTTTTTAGATTTTTATACTTTTCTTTAAACAGGCAAGTTTAACACAAGTTAGATTTCTTGTTTATGTAAGCCTTTCTTAGACCAAACTAGAACATTTGATGACCTAAACTACCAAAACAGAAAAAAAGGCAGTTAAAAACTAAAATTAAGAAAAGAAAAGAAAAAAAAAAACAAGAGTTCAAAGTTATTTTAAACTAATGAAAGAAAATAGCATTAGCTGTGTATTTTAATAGAATATTTATTCTAATTGGTTGCATTTTCAAAATTTTACTTTGCATTTAAAAAATACTATAGTAACATAATAGTGAGAGCTTGAATCAATATTACCAGGCATCTGAAATTAAATGTTTTTGTAATTAAAACCAACCACCCCAAATCCCCACCCATCTCCACTTTATAAAGCATGGAGGGACATGCAAAAATATTTAAACTTCTCAAATTTAAAATAATACACAATCTTCGCTTTTATATCTTTTGGCCAGACTATACTGCCTCATCATGCACAATATATGCAAGATATAATTTGGCTCTTCACCAGCTCAAGTATCCTAGTAATTAGAAAATCTGCTTCATCTCTCTGATTGCATGCAAGCCTGATGAACTGTTCTTGTCCCTGAAGAATTCCTTCTAGTTTCACATATGTCTCCTTCCTACGTTTTTTGTAAGTTATTTTTTTTCCAATTCAGTGAGAATAATCTAGGCTAAGATTAAAGAATCAGAAAACAATTTTATTCTACGTACAAGATCTCAATATTTTATGACCTAGCCAAAAGTCCTTGGCTAACATGCCTGCGTGTGAGTGGGCAGTGATCAAGCACATACCTTGTAAGTGCAGGGTGCTGAACTAGCTTCCTAAAATGAAAATGGAAAGACTTAAAAGGAGTAAACAGAGGGCGAGGTGTGATGACTTGGCGGAGCACATCTTTATTCCCAGAGCTTGGGAGGCAGATCTCTGTGCATTCAAGGCCAGCCTGGTCTACAAAGTGTGCTCATGACAACCAGGGCTATGACATGGACAAACTGTCATGACAAATCAAATCAAATCAAATCAATCAATCAATAAATAAATAGGAAGTATAAATAAGTATAAATAATTAGGAATTGGTGACATGGCTCATCAATTAAGAGCACTTGTTCTTGCAGAAGATCCAAGTTCCATTCCCAGTACCCATGTTGCAGCTCACAATCATCTGTCACTCCAATTCCACGAGATAAATGTCCTGTGCTGCCCTGCATAGGCATCAGGAATGCATGCGGTATGCATATATTAAAATAAAAAAAAACTTTAAAAGATAAATAATTTCTAAATGAACCAGCTATATATTATATGCCTTGAGCATCTATCTCATCTGAGATTTCAGAATTCCCTCAGTGGAAGTTGTTAATTATACATGAAAATTGTGATTTTGGAATGGTAAGGTTCATGGCAGAAACAAGGGAAAATTCTTTTTGAAGTCTTTTGTCACTAGTTACAGCAACAGTACTTTGAGAAGGTCCCATTTTGCACATAAAGTCCTTTTTCTCTCACTAATTCCTGTAATCAGTACAAAAATTCAAAAGACCATGTGCTGTCACCTATGCATTTAATGGTGACTACAGCAGGATCAAGGTCACACACCCATTAAGCAGACAGTCAGGAAAGCCCATAGATCTGACTTCACCCTGACCAATCAATCCCCCAGATGACCTGGAAGCTGCAGTGTAAAGAACACACATCTGCCGTGTAATTAGCACTCTATACCTCATTTCCCAGGGGCCTTGGTGCTCTGTGTTATTATACATAATGAATATGTATACATGAAACATAAGATAGTAAACTACTTTTCAAATTGTTAGCAAAAATCAAAGCTTAGTAACAGTCACTGGGTATTCTGCTTTGTGTATTACTCAGCGTCAGAAACACAGGCAGTAGTGATAAGGTGAATAACACCAGGGAAGTCCCAGTGATAAAAACCTGATGGTAGCTATTAGTTGGAACACAGGACTCCCAAGATAGGAGCTAGAGAAAGTACCCAAGGAGCGGAAGGGGTCTTCAACCCTCTAGGTGGAAGAATAAAATGAACTAACTAGTTCCCCCTGCGCTCATGTCTCTAGCTGCATATATGGAAGAAGATGGCCTAGTTGGCCATCATTGGGAGGAGAGGCCCCTTGGTCATACAGACTCTATATGCCCCAGTACAGGGGAATGCCAGGGCCATTACATGGGAGGGGGTGGGTGGGGGAACAGGGCGGGGACGCGGGAGGGTGAGGGAAAATTTCTGGATAACATGTGAAATGTAAATGAAGAAAATATCTAATAAAGAGAAAAAAAAAAAAACCTGATGGTAGCCAGGGCAGGTAAAGTGTGCTGCAGAAGAATGATTCAGCTAGCATCCACTTTCTGAATAAACTGCAGAATAAACATGAGAACACCCTGAGCAACTCTGTTCTCCAGCCCTTAGCATGGTATTAATTTTTGGTCACTTTGAGGGGGACAGGACTTGCTTCCTGGCCTTCTTCACAGTTTGCTGATTGTTTTAGGCCTGTCAAGATGGATCACACCCTGGGAAAGAAGATGTTTCTAATTTTCTTGCAAGTTTGGAATTTTTTTTTTCTTTTGGTAAATGACATAGTGCCTAAGCAACTGGCTGATTTTCCAAAGACCTCTACCGGGAGTTTGAAGTAAGGGCAATATATAAACAGTGCCCTGTTAGTGGGTTAATCCATGGTGCCCAATTTAAAGGAATCAAAGTTTTAACATGTGACTAAGATTTGACAATTACAGCTTTTTTAAAATTATTTTTAAAGTCGCATCATTTTCAGAACTGTATTTAGCCTTCAACAATTCCACATTAGATCAAACAATTGTATCACATCTGTGTCCAACAGTAAGCAAGTAATTTATTATTTCTATTTATGAAGACATCTTCAATACTATCGTTCCAACATCTCAAACTAATATTTTTTTATTTAATGAATAGAATAGGTCTTTTAAAGTATCTACTGTTTAGAAACTTTAGTTTCCAAAATATTGGATTTAAAAATTAAACGATCAAAATTGTGCTGGTTTATTTAAAACTTGCTGATCTGTGTATCTACCCATGAATCTGTCTACGTATTTATCTATGTATCTACTAGTAATGTATCTATCATATATCAATCATCTGTTTATCAATCATAAATCTATCTATCTATCTATCTATCTATCTATCTATCTACCTACCTACTTACCTTGTTCTATCTGTCTTAGTTAGGGTTTCTATTACTGTGAGGAAACACCATGACCAAAGCAATTTGGAAGGGAAAGGGTTTATTCAGCTCACACTTTCATATTGCTGTTTACCATAAAAGGAAGTCAGGACAAGAACTCAAGCAGGTCAACAAAATGGATGCAGAGGCCATAGTGGGGGTGCTGCTTACTGTCTTAATCTCCATGGCTTGTTCAGACAGCTTTCTTATAGAACCCAGGACAGCACAGGGACGGCACCACCCACAATGGGATAGGCCTTCTTCATCAATCATTAAGAAATTGACCCCCCCCCCGCAAGGCTTGCTTTATAGCCCAATTTATGAAGGCATTTTCTCCATTGAGCTTCCCTACTCTTTGATGACTCTAGTAGGTATACCAAGTTGACATAAGACTAGTTACCACGCTATCTATCTCTGATCACTGTATATAACATTACTAGAATCAATGAAAGCTCCATCAATGCTCCATTCCTATCAATACTTTCAATTTGTATTCTACTGCTAAAAAATTACCTTTTTGTATTCTTGAATGTTATAGAAATGGGAATATACTGTTCATATTAACTTTTCTATAAGAGATAAGTCAGTATTGTTGGTTATAAAGGTAAATTCTTAATTTTTATTGGGGAATACTATCACATCATGTATCACAATTTATTCCTTTTAAAATATGTATGTATTTTTATTGTTACATGTATGGTTATTTGCCTGGACATATGTATATTCTCCTGTGTACCAGCTGTATGTGTGGTGTTCACAGACACAAGAAGAGGGCACTACATCTCCTGGAATTGGAGTTAAGGAGAGTTGTAGCTTGCCATGTGGATGCTAGGAAACCTAACTTAGGTTCTCAACAAGAACAGCCAGTGCTTTTAATTACTGAGCCACCTATTCGGCCCCAACAAATTATTCTTTAACTCAAAGCTGATGGATACTTTGAGACTGTCAATTATAGTTATCATACATAGTGCTATGAACATCCTGTCTCCGAGGTTTTTATACACATATGAACTCATTTCTTTCAGATATATAGATATAAGTAAAGCAACCTCATGACTATGTCACAGATTACATATATTTAATATAGTTATTTACTACTAAGTGATTGTCCAAAACACTTCTATTTTTCTTCAAATTGGTAGAAAGACTAATGATTTTTTTAAAAGCTTCATATTGCTCCATGATTTTCTTAAATACTTTTTTTAAAATGTGAAGTTAAATTATTTTAAAGCAAAGGCATAAGTTGAACTAAATCACCCACAAAATCCAACTTCATGGAGATGTTTCCAGCCGTTTCAAATACTACATGTATAGAAACATGTGTGTAAGGGTTAGCTACACTAAGTTAGAATTCATCAATGACATTTTAATGACTTTCTCCATGACCACTGGCTAAGTGCTTGGGGCAATGTCAATAAGGTGATAAATATAACTATGGAACAAATCTTGGATGGGCACCTTATCTTGTACATTCTAACCCATAAACTTCCTTCCTTTCATTCTTCTTTCTCAGTCATTTTCATCTGAGCAATACCCATTCTCATCCCCAGAATACTCTCTATACTTAGTTGCACAAAAGTCTTTGTTGAATATTGACTTTGACTTGTCTCTGAGTATACAAGCATCCTTGGAAAGCTCTATTGGTAGTGTTATTCAGTTACAATTGCTCAGCCAGCTCATTCTGCCTCCTCCCCCCCACCCCCCACCTCCGTCCAGACTCAGGGAAATGTGTAGAAGACAAATGAAGCCACATCAACATACTGTGCAAGATTCTTTCGGAAGTCTTAAACAACCAACCAGTTTGAGAACCAAAAGCTAGTGTGGGATTATGTACACTTCTCTCTCCTAGTTCAGGGTTTCCTAGTTCAGGGTTTCCTAGTTCAGTTGAGGGCAACAGTGAAACTCAAGTCAACCCTGGGATGCCATAGGTGTGATGAACTCTAACTTCTCAAACTCTAGGCTTAGTCTTCAGTTTCTCTACTTTGCCCTGCAAAACTGAAGTATGCAGCTCAACGCTTGGCACAAGGTTAGTCCTCACTCAACAGGCATGGAGAAGATTAATGCCACATGGGATCTTTGGTTATCTTCCTGTTCCTATGAAATTCCCTTATGTCACTACACCGTGACTAAATCTCAGTGGAAGACATGTGTCTCCTTCTCTAAGTGATTCCATCCCAGGACAAAAGTCTAGCTGGAGTGCATACATAGTCCATTTCTAAAATGCTCAGAATGGAAAGGTGCTGAGAAGGAAGAGTAAGAAACAGATGTGTCTTGGCAGTTTTTCAGAGCAGGATCTTGCGAATGGGCAAGACCCAGTTGTCCAGTTGTGCAAGATTTCTTGTTATGTGCAAAGGGGAGAGCTAGGTGTGCTGCTGTGCCCACATTCACCTAAACCATAGCAAGGACCTTTAGTAAAACTCTCCGCGAAGAAAAAGACAGCTGACTCAAGACTCCTCACCAACACTATCATCTCTGGAGGATGGGTCTGGAGCAGCTAGAGAGAACACAAGGCATGGCAGGCAACAGAAGGCAGAGACTGACCTTTCAGCAGGAGACAGACAGGCTTTTTGAGAAACAGAACAAAATAAAAACAGTTGAGAGCCTGGCAATGTGGACCTCTGTGACTCTGAGGCCAGGTCAGCCAGAGCTATGTAGTGAGATCCTGTCTCAAAGAAATAAGTAAATGTATTTACTCACTGAAAAAATAAAAATAAAAACAGTAGAATTTGGAAGAATACAGGAAAATATAGGGAAAAAAACACATGCAGGATCACTGTAGAGACAGGGTAGAGGGGCAAGGGAAAGAGGAGTTGAAAACTCACACTATAGGTCCACTTGTGAAGAGAGAGAGAGAGAGAGAGAGAGAGAGAGAGAGAGAGAGAGAGAGAGAGAGAGAGAGAACAAATTTCACACAGTAGTACATCTACACCAACACACACACACATCCTTCCAAAGTGTTTAGAAAGCAGAATGTAAGGAAGGTAGGGGGATGAAGCTCTGAAGCTCTGGGATGTAGGCTATGTAAATACTACAGTGGGCAGGATCCAAAGCAAGAGAAGAGACCTGGGAAGCATAGTCCAGAGCACTGAGCAGAAGCACAGAGGCAAAGTGGGCCCTGGTTTGTACACAGCACAAGGCTGCTGAGACCGCTTTCTCCTCTTCCAGCAACTTAGTCAGTGTACAGGGCCTAGTGCATTCTGCAAAGCTCTTTTAGGTTGAGGCACTGGGAATCAAGAATCCTTACATTGTCCTGACTCCAGGAACATACAGCAAGTACTGAGTCCTAGCACATTGAAACAGAGAGGGCCAGCTTAGAGCTCTGGTCTAGCTATAGGGGAAAAATAGGGAATGGGGATTTCAGGTGCCAAGGATGTAGCTCAACCACTGATGTGCTTGTTTGCTATACTTGAGGTTCTGGATTCAATTCTTATCACCACATAGACAGAGCCTGTCTGATATAAACCTGTAATGTCAGCACTTAAAATGTAGAAATAAGAGGATCAGAAGTTCAAGGTCATCCTCAGCTACTTAGGGACTGCTAAGTTGCTTCTCTGCTGGTAAAATGAACCAATTCAAACCAGATTAAAATGTATAAATGCAGGTTTATTGAGAAGTTGCTCTTGGTTGGGTGGGGTCACAGGCCCCAGAGAAGGAGGCCAGGGAAATCTCCATGAGAAGAGAGACAGAGGAGAGGGAAAAGAGAAAGAGAGAAAGCCCACATGTCCAGAGAGAAGGCAAAGGAACAGGGGCGATGGGTGGGCGACAGGGAGGAGAAAGAAACCGAAATATCTGAATTATATAGCAAAGAACCTCTGGGGGGAAGAGCAGCCAAGTCCCTGGGCTAGAAAGTTCAGGGTTGGGGTTGGAGCATGCCAGGTAGGGACTAAGAGATGCTGGAGGACAGATCTGCATTGGAATATAAAACAGCCACTAGAGCTGTTTGTTCCAGGATCTGACACCCCAAAGGGACCTCCATTTGGAGGCTACCAAGGAAAACTCTGAGCTCCAGGTTTAGTGATCAAGCAGTTGATTGCAAGTGATTATGCATAAGAGCTAAGTAGTGGAAAGCTGGACACCGACAAGGTAAAGCCCACCCACCCTCAGTCTCCACCATCCCTAGGTTTGAACTGGTGCATCTACATCATCATTTCTTCCTCCATAACGAGACCTTCTAAGGTAGTGGAGATTTGGGTCAACTGGTAGAGAGCTTGGAGCCCACTCCAAAGGGCCCTGACCAGAAAAGCAGCCATCAGAGTGGGCTCAGCCAGTAAACCACACCCTCTGGCTTCTAGGCAACCACCTCAAATGATAATCAAGGGAGCCAAGGAGCACAGACTAGGTTCCCACCAGAGACTGAGCTGAAGAGAACCCTGAAAGAAAAGTTAGTAGGTTTAGGCTTACATCACTGCTTCTGTAAGGATTACCTTGCAGAGGGTTGGACTATGATCTCATTATTTCCCTGTTACCTTTTTGCACTGTACCTCTATTTCATTGGAACTTTTTTCCCCCTGAAGTTAATCTTTTTATACATTTGTTTTTATGTTATTTCAAATCCACCCCAATCTGTTTCTTTGCTGTGGTTCTGAGGGTAAAACTCAAGGCCTTGTATACACTCAGCAAGCACCGCACCAGTCTGCACACACAGGCCTGTCTTTCCTTCAGAGCTTCCTATTCTGTCTTCTCGTTTTCACATCTAATTTCTCTGTCTTGTCTTGTTCTGTTCTAGACTCACAAAGAGGCCCAGGCAGGGCTCTGGCTCTGAGTTCCATGTCAGCTTTCCAAGAGCTATGATTGTATGAGCACCACACCCTACTTTTCATATGCAAGTTTTAATCCTCACTTCCTATTCCTTTCTCCAGTGTCTCTGCTTTTTTGAATTAATCAGCCCCGGGTTACATGGTTTTCTCGTCCTCATCTTTTAAAACTTTCTTTTGTTTTCTTAATGTTATTAGTTGAGCTGTTGCATCACTTAACCTTTATATCTCCCTTTACTAATTTTTTTGCTCCTTTCTATTTTATAAACATGAAAATATAACAAATCTATGCTCTTGTATAATCTATTATTTGCCATTTTTTATTCCTAACCATTATTTTTAATCGGTAACAATTGTAATGACTATATTTGTTAGATATTTGCTTATGAGTATTCAACAAAGTGAGTCAGGAACCTAATTGTTATGAAGATTCATTTATTACCATCGTTCATGCCCTTTGGTTTGAGAGATAAGAGATTGGACATTGGCCTGAGGACCCAAGACGAAAATTCCTACATTACTTTCTCAGTGCATAAAACAAAATCGCATTCCTTTTCTCAAGTACTGGACTCATTAAAGCTGGAGATATGATACACATTCTCATGAATACAAGCACAAAGGAGCCAGCAAGAGGAGGACACCACCAGTGAATCACGGTCACACTAAGGTTTATGTCCCTCATAGATACACAAGTGGCAAAAGCTGGCATACATGGATGGGGTCTTACAAAAGAAGAAACCACGGCTATTGTGGCTACTTCAATTTAATCCTTGGTCAACATTTTTCTTCTAGGCATAAAATTGTGATCAATCCAGAGCTTATGTGTGAGGACAGCCTAGGTACAATATTTAATTATGATTTATTGATTGATTGCAATATATAGGGCTTCCTACTTTTTCTTTTCTCTGTGTGTGTGTGTGTGTGTGTGTGTGTTTGTGTAATATATGCATCCACATGTGAACCTTTGTGTAGAAACAGAGGAAGTCTTAAGTACAGGTCTTAGAGAGATGTCCCCATTTTATTATTAAACAGAGTCTCTTATTTGCCTTCATCTTACCAAATGTGTGAGGCTGCCCATCCAGAAAGCCCTAGAGTCCTGCCTGTCTATATGCTCCCAGCTCTGGGACACAAATCCTTATTACCATACTCAGCTTTTTAATTGGTGCTGGGAACCAAGTACAGGTCCATGTGCTTTCAAAGCAAATGCTTTAGCTAATAAAGCATCCCCTAACCCTTCCTCCACTTCTATTATTGCAATAAAAACATCTAGTATAAAGAAGAGGTAGAAATGGAAATAACTTAAGTCTCTTCAGAGCCATAGCAGAGGGCAGAGGAGACTGTCTTCATCACATTGGATGTGCCTTTCTAACTATAACTTATCTATGAAGATGCTGACACAGATATAGTTTACATTCTAGTGATGACAGAAACCATCTTGCTCATCTTTTAAAGCATGACCATTGTTTGGCAGAAGAGTTATGGTAAGCAGGACTATGCCCTCTTTGTGGCAGCGAAGAAAAACAAACAAACAAACAAACAAACAAAAAAACAAAAAACAAAAGCGAACAAACAAAAGACAGACATGCAACTTGAACTGGACTTGGGCTTAAAGAGATGCAAACCAGCACCCGTACACACAAAGCTGGGGGCACTCACCCTTCCAGAGCCCGCTTCCCTTTCTTCTACAATGGATTTCCCCTTTTCTGGAAGATCTCTACACCCTTGATATCTTCTCCAACTGAAGTTCTGCCCAGTGTGGACCATTTCCTTGGCCCTTCTCACCCTTTTCTCCTCTTTTCAGGGGTCATCGGGAAGAAGGGAAGAATCATGGCGAGGGTAGGGGGGTCAGAGTCACCTGAGGAGGTTGTCAATGCAAAAAATTCAATAATTGATTTAATTTCTGCTTTTTTTTTCTTCTTTTTCTTCTTCTTCCCTCGACAAAGTACCTAATGTGCTTGCTGTGCTGAGGGAAGCCCTGATTAGAAGGGGAAGGAATGGAGTTGAATTAAAAAGACTACCAGCCAAAGAATTCAGGAGAATTTATCCACATATCTTTCTCCAGATTGAAGGTATGCCCCAGCCTACAAGCTATATCTGAAATACACAGGCTCTGGTTACCTGTAGGTATCATCAAGGGTTAACGCAGAACCATTTTCCAAAGAGACCATTGGGGGAGCCCAAGGTGAGAAGTTCAATGTGCACTTGCTTCTGTTTCTTTTGATGAGAGCATAAAAAGAGGGAGAAAATATTGCTTTGGTTGTCTCTCTAATTAGTGGTAATAAGAGTTCATCCTACTTACAGTAAAATGGCTGCCGGGACTTTTTTTCACATGTCACCATGGCTCAAAACCTTGGAATGTGTCCTCATTGCAACATTGTTCCTGTTAAGTGACTTCCAAGTGCATAATAATAATCATCCTTATCATCTTAGCAAGGGACATGATTCCACAACGAGGATTAAGGCGAGAGGGAGGAATGGTTCCTAGTTACACCAGTTGATGAAGTACCTGATAAAACTGATGAGTGAATAATGGTGTGAGCCAGTCATGAGCCACCGGCGATGTGCAGCAGTGTGCATTCTGAGAGGATGATGCTGATGTGGATAAAGAAATCCCGGAGAAAATAAATACACGAGTAAAACAGAAAGAACAGAGTAAGATGAGCAGGAATGATAATGGCCACAGTGACAGAGTCAGTATGATCGTGGGTGGTCTGGTGAAGAAAAATACTGCAGACGATTATGAAGGAGGAATGGTCTAGTGATGAAAACAGGATAGTGGTGTCTGTAAGGCCGCGTCAGCAACCTCAAGGGAGGCAGGCAAGATGGTTCAAGAAAAAAAGATGATATATTAAACAGCAAGCTAGTTACTGTGATGAGTCGTCTGTCAGCTATTTCCTTCTAGAATTTTCCATGCAGTATAGGTTGCCCTGAATGAAATGCTAATTATATCTCATTATGAAGATGCAGAAGAAGCGATAAAGATGCTCAAATAATCTGCAATTCTAAGCCCCGCTAAGACAGATACACTCATTCCTCCTACGAGTAATCGTTTATTAATTGTGAAGTAATAGTGAAAGAGTTTGTAACTATACATAAAATAACACTTTAAATAGACGTTTAACCCTAGAGTAATGATTTCCAATCACAAAGATGAATGAGCAGATGAATGAGCAAACAAAAGATACAGACATGTTCCCATGGGCATTGTAATACAGAACACAGGCAATACTAGTTCCTAGAAAAACATGTGCGACAAGGGTCCACGGAGCAGACTGGTCAACAGAGATACCTGAACTCTGGACATACATCAGAATGTTTTGAAAAGGAATTCTTTTTTTCTTTTTTAAGGGTCAAACTTGGAAGTCTGAGACCAGATAGAAGCCAGGAGGACTTACTCCAAGCTATGTTTTTTTCCTGTCTCATTAACATACTCAGTTATATAACACCTAAGATTGTCTCATGAATGTGCTTTACTGTCTTGGTAGATGGACATCTGTCAATAAAATGAAGCTTAAATGTGAAAAATCC
This sequence comes from Mus minutoides, assembly GCA_902729485.2. Lineage (NCBI taxonomy): Eukaryota > Metazoa > Chordata > Mammalia > Rodentia > Muridae > Mus > Mus minutoides. Next base: position 1,601,790 of record LR749651.1, on the reverse strand, counting down.
CCATCATCGAATGAGATCAAAGCTGACTAGTGGCCATGGTCATTACTACAGTGATCCCACGGCCATCAAAAGTCTGGATCATATGTCCTAGAGTCCTCATGTGCCTTGAAATCTGATTTCTTCTTAACTTTAATTTAGCTGATCATATTGTTTTCTTTAAATTCTTGATCATAGCACTTGTTGCCTTCTTATTTCGTATTATGTCACCAAATACTCTAAACTAGAGCCACTACTCCATATGATGATTGTCCTTATAATGATATTTTGAAATAGACCCATTTCATTCACATTTAATAGAAGAATAAGAATGTATATTTCTGTTTTTAGAAACAAAGAATTTGAGTTTCCTATATAACGGTATTGTATTCTCTCTGGAAGATTTAATATGAGATTCAAGGAAACAATTGGGTGAGGGAGTTGTATTGTTCTGTTGGCTATGGAAAATCTCTGTGTCTACCTTCTTCATGTGTGGCAGCTTAAGGAAGCTGGTATTACTGAAATGAGATTTTGTTTTTTTACTTAAAACAAAACAAAATCCCCCAAAACAAAACAAGCAGCAACAACAAACCCAGCGGTCGGTCTGACATAGCCAGATTACCATAACACAACGTTTAAAACAAGCTATTCTGCCTTTCTCTGTCAGTTCAAAAAGCAGAGGCTTGCTTAAAACCAAAATGAACATACCAGTGTTTGCAGAGACCTCTGCCAATCAAGGCCTCCCTGCTCCCATAATGTAATGACTACAAGCTCCAGGTGAATCTGACCTGGGATTCTGGTATCCACAAAACATTAGCAAAAAGCCCTGCAAGGGGGTAGGATGAGAATGTATAGATAAATCTCAAGAGAAAAACTGTCTTGATTTTAGCAGGGTTAGGATGCTACCAAAAGTTACTGATTATGTTTTGCAGAAAGCTTAATGACATCAGATTACATATGGAGAAATATTGCCAAGTCTAAGGGCAATAGGAAAGTATACACAAAGTCATATGGATCAATTAGGGAAAAGAATGCCCTCATTTCTACTCTATGGCTATCTGGGAGGGATGGGGGTGAAGGAAAACAAAAAAGCCTGAATCTTCTGTGGAGCCCCCTCTGGTCTGACTTCATCTCCTCTTGCTCTCTATTTAACTTTATTTATATCATTTGGATTCCATGAATCCTGGGTAGTGAAGCTTATAGGACAGTCACTTAAAATGTGGTACTGAGAGTGTGATATTTTCCAGACACTTTCTTACTCTAGTTAAAAGCATTTTAGGAGGCTGCAGAGAGAGAGAAAGCGAGATACCTCAGCAGTCTGCTCTTCCAGAGGTCCTGGGTTCAAACCCCAGCAACTGCATGGTGTCTTACAATCAGCTATAATAGGATCTGATGCCTTCTTCTGGCATGGAGGTATACCTACATATAGATAGCGCACTAATATGCATGAAATAAATGAATAAGTAAATAAATCTTTTTTTTTAAAAATCTGTGTTTTATTCTCTGATGAATGGATTCAATTCAACTATAATGCTAAACTAAGTGGGTTTTTTGTTTGTTTGTTTTATTTTCATTTTTTTCTGTTTTTGAGGCTAAAATGTATAAACAGTACCTTGGTACTATAATTAGAAAGCAGCAGTGAGCCGGGCGTGGTGGCGCGTGCCTTTAATCCCAGCACTTGGGAGGCAGAGGCAGGTGGATTTCTGAGTTCGAGGCCAGCCTGGTCTACAAAGTGAGTTCCAGGACAGCCAGGGCTATACAGAGAAACCCTGTCACAAAAAAAAAAAAAAGAAAAAAGAAAGAAAGAAAGAAAGAAAGAAAGAAAGAAAGAAAGAAAGCAAGCAAGCAAGCAGCAGTGAGCCCTAATCCTCTATGGAAGCACACATAACTGTCACCAACCAAGTGGTGTGTTTTCTCCCTGTCTGTGTTTATAAAAGACAAGGGATACTGTTTTGCACAAAAGCATCAGACCATTTATCCCTGCATGTAGCAGGGGGAAAGGAAGGTGAGTGGGGAGAGAAAACAAACAGCAGACTCCCAAGGAAAACAACACTGGGCCCATTACTGAGCAGATATGCCTCCAACCACGCATGGAACCTGGGATCCACATACCATATGCTTTCTGGGACCCCCTCTTCACATCGTATCAGTGGCTTGAAGTCATTTTGAAAAGACCTTGTTGAATCAGGAGCCAGCTGGGTGGCTCTAGAGACAGGGATTTCACCCTACACTGTGTGCTCTGAGAAGCCCGGAAAAGTATCAAGCGAGAGCAGGCCTGTAAATTCAGAGGTTCTCAGCCTGTGTCGCGACCCCTTTAGGGGTTGAAAGACCTTTTCACCAGGTCCCCACAGTAGATATCCTGCATATCAGATGTTTACATTGTGATACATAGCAATAGTAAACTACAGTTATGAATTAGTAACAAAAGCAGTTTTATGGTTGGGATGACCACAAAAGGAGAAACTGTTCTAAGGGGTTGCAGCATAAGGAAGGTTGAGAACCATTGCTCCAGTTAGAGCAGAAAAACAAAGTCAGAACCGCGGAGAGCTCCAAGTAGTGGGACTCTGGCCTGCACTATATGAAAGGAAGAACCTTACTTCCTTTTCCCTCCTGGAACATGGAAGTCAACTCCCAGAGGAGGCATGGGCAGAGGCAAGTGAATCTACTAGGGACAGATGTGTAGGAGCAATGCAGCCTCCCATAGGCCCAGAACACAAAGGAGCCAGCGTCTTGTTCCCACAGCACAAAAGATCAACGGTAGCTTTGCCCAGTCTCTAGAGCCAAAAAGACCATCTCCAATCCCTGCTTCTCAAGCTATTTGGCACAACCTCTCTTGCGGAGACAGTAAATGACAATAACAACTCACCCACTTGCATTCCTGAAACCCTACTTAAACTCAGTGGGCCATGCACATATAAGAAATGACAGTAGGAAGTTGGGAAGTAGGGTTTCAGTACGAGGAGGAATGGGGAAGAGACAGGGCAATGGGAGATGAGGAAGGAAGGAATGGAAGATGAGGAAGGAGAGATGGAGAGATGCAGGGGTGGAGGGAGAGGGAGACAGCAGAGAGACTAAAGCGGGGAGACCTGATGAAATTCATATCCATGTATACAATGGTCAGGAACTTTTTAAAAAAGCAAAAAGAACTGATGACAGAAGAAGGCTTCTGAATGTGCATTGAACAAAAATTAATGAAAAATCTAAAGCATGACAAATCTGAGGTGTTTGCAGCAGGCAGTGTGTGTCCATAGTGAATCAGATGACATCATCGCAACCTTAGTTCTGAGCATACATGCACTCCAGGCTGGTCAGGCCCTTGTAAGCTACAGCAGCAATGATACCACTTGGCTCAGTTTTACTAACCACACGAGGTTTTTTTCCTTGTATTGAAATATGATGACATTTCATCACAGAACATTATTCTTTAGCATGTAAGTATCAAATTAATGCATCTTTGTTCTGTATTGTGCTAGAACATTCAACTTTTTAAATGGGTATTTAAATTACTGATAGGTTTCATAAAAAACTCATACCAGGAATTTTGGCTTGGAGCTAGGACACAATTTCTAACAATTTTTAAAATGGCCCTAAATAACCTTCTCTCATTCTATGCTACATATGATGAAGTGCCACTCACAATATTGACTATGGATGGAATTATTAGTCAATTCTGAAAAATGTTGAACATGTCCTTTGTCTTGGAGTATCAAATATTTAACCAGAATTTAATTCTTTATATACAAAAAGTACAGTGATAACTACAATATTAGCATACAAATATATTTCAGTGTTTAATGGCAAGAAATCAATGTCTACCGAAAATTGCCTTGATATATTTGTTTATAACTTATCATCAATGGCTAGATACTATATGTATTTTCTATACCTAGGTATCAGTGTCACATAAAAAAAAAATCCCTCAAGCGAAGAGAGACTGGTCAGGAGTTAGTTAGGAAGTCAAAGAAGATTTGTCCTTGAGTCATGACAACTATTGGCCCAAACCACAGGTCCTCCTTGCTGGCAGAGAAAACAAAGGCCAGCACAGGAGGCCAAAGAAAACAAAAGTTCCATTTCCCCACAAGGAGCTAAGCAAACCCAGAAAAGAAAGCTCCTTGGCAAAGATATCTGCACTCACCCATGGAGTGACACCCTGGGGTGGTGGTGACCAGTCTCTTTCATGTTTTGTTTTTTCAGTTTTGGTTTATGCTACTTAAACTATTTTAGCTTTTTCTCTTGCCTTATTTTATATCTTGACTTCTTTATTCCCCTCTCCATGACCTGTGGCTCTCTTTCCTTCCTCCTGCATTCCCTCCCTTCTCTTGACCCTTCCACCCCAACCCCAGGAATTAACAGAGGGAATGGGATGGTTGGGACTCCTGATCTCCCTATCAAAGCCTCTCAGATACGGAGCCCACCATATAAACTACTCACCTAGCACTTAGTGGTTTGGTTAGGTTTGTTTTGTTTTTTAATGTTCCCTTCTTTCTTCCCCATTATTCTCCCCATCTTCTACCATTTTACTCTAGTGTGTGGTCGTCAAACAATCACTGCCTCTCCACTCCACACCGCTCCTCTCTCCCTTTTTATCTCATGCCATGTAAAATTCTTTATTTTCACTATTGTGGGTTGCTTGCATTTTCTTTCCTTTGTTTTCTCGGCCATGTTAAACTGAATCTTCTTTTTTTCCCTTTCTCTGTTGCTCTGATAAGAACAGCTAGTTTCTCTCTGCTTAGTTTCTTTCCATTTCTACCCTTAGGTAAATCATTCGGACACATCTTAGAGTCCTTGTTCCTACAGTCTTGTGAAGTTAATGCAGTCTATGTGTGAGGTGGAAGGGTGACTGCTTTTAATTGGCTATTATTCTGCCTTTGCACTAGCCTTTTCCACCACCTGTGATAGTTTCTTCCATCATCTGTGGTTAGTGTTGATGGCATTCCTTCTATGCTCCTTCCAACAGTTACCTAGCAATAGCCAGGAAGACCTGGCTTGCTATAAAAGGGGTTGTTTGGCCCCTCCTTGCTCTCTCTGCCCCCCCAACCCTCTTCTCTCCCTGAGCCCTTTCCCCCTCGTTCCCCTCACTCCCCTCTCTCCACCTGTTCCTGGACTACTGCCTCTCCTCCTCCTCCTCTTCCTTGTCCTCTTTCTCCTCCTCCTCCTCCTTCTTCCTCTCTCTCTCTCTCTCTCTCTCTCTCTCTCTCTCTCTCTCTCTCATTCCCACACATTCCCTCCTCAACTCCCCTTCCCATGCCCAAATAGACTCTAAATTCTATTCTACACTATACCTGTCTCATGGCTGGTACCTCAGGGGGAAGGAATGCCTCAGAATGAGGTCACAGAGGCACCCCTTCTACCTTACCATATCACGCCATACAAAACATATCCTTGGCCTTTTTAATAAAATACAACAAGTCTTGCTTCTAGACAGCATGTCTAAGTCATTGGGCTGAGTATCAAGCTACTGAGTGACATCCGTAATCTACTGGAGAGAAACCTCACTTCAACTTTACCAAAATCTAGTTCTACTTGTACACTATAAATATTTAAATGAAATAATATAGGTTTCTGAAAAACACCAACCAATGGCCTTGTCCCAGATGTTCAAGTTTCAACAAAGAAAGCACAAGAAATATGATGTCAGGATAGCATGAGTTCTCCAAAAATAAACAACCACACAGTAACAGACTTCAGAAAGAAGGTATACATGAAATTTCAGGCAAAGAATTCAAAATGATTGCTATAATGTTCAATGAAATCAAAGAGGACATGAATAAACTGGATTAATCCAAAGAAAATACAAATTGCTTAATAACAAATAAGGCAAAATGGAATGTGAAAAATAAATCAATAGACAGGAGTATTGTATTAAAAAAAAGTCAAATAAAATTTTGAAAATTAAAAAACTCAAACAGCAAAACACAGTAGACAACCTCACCAGTTTAGCAGACCAAGTAGAAGACAGGATGTGAAGACTCGAAGATAAGGTGCTCTTATCCTTGTGGTATCCTTATGGAGAACTCAAAGACATGAATAAGAACTTCAAAGTTGTAGCTTTAAATACTCTATCCTTATTTTTATCTTATACCAAAATGGACTAGAGTTTGTAAAATCTGGCTACTGTTACCAGCATCTCTTCAAACAGACAAAAGGTGGAAACTATCGATATTGTAAGTAAATGAGTAAAATATATATATATATATATATATATATATATATATATATATATATATATATAATCCTCACTTGTCTGCAATTATTCAAAATTATGTTGCTGTCCATGATAAAGAAAGGTAAAGTCTGACATTACTAACCTGGCCCCAACATGGACTCCAGGTAAATTTCTTGAAGTTTAATTCCCATTCTCATGTCTCAGAAGGCAATCCTACATACTAAGAGGGATGAGCAGGAAGCATGGGACTATGGGAAGCAGGTAAGAACGAACTATGTTCACCTCCCTGGAAGTTTCCAACAGCAGCACACAGGAGGGGCCTGCTTTGGTGTTGAGTGATTTACTGTGGTTTAAATGAGCTTCAAGGAAGTCTTCACTCACTGTTTTATTCTCGAAAGTCATTCCTTAATCCTCTCTGCCTATCCAAACTAAATAAATTCTTCAAGGCCCACTTCAGGTTGCATCTCATCCATGCAGCCTTTATCCCTGTTAGGTACGCACTCTGTTCACCTTCTGACCACCCACAGTGCTTAACCGCTTCAGTATACCCCATATAACCTGATGAAGGACTCTAGTTTAGGAATTTCAATGACTTAGTAGCAGTCTGTAGAAACCTCTGCACCCTCTCTAGCAATTTGATGGTTATAATTGTTTCATGTGTGCTTTGATACAGTGTCTCCTGTAGCTCAGGCTGGCCTCAAACTTGCTAGGTAGCTAAAGATACCTTAAATTCCAGCTCTCTCCACATCTATCTCCAAGTGCTAGGATCACAGAAGTGAGCCACTTCTCTGATTATCTGATGTATATATATATATATATATATATATATATATATATATATATATATATGTATATATATATGCATATATGTGTATATATGTATGTGTATATATATGTATATGTATATGTATATATGTCCCTCTGCTATAGTTCCTTATAAAATGAAGAGACTCTGCACTCTTCAGATCAAAGTTAAAAAAAAGATGCAATTGTGAGAAATTGTACTGTCACTGTTAACATCAAGGTTCACCAGTGAGACTCAGGACAGATCCTAACCTCCTGCTTTCCAGGGCTCTCTGCAACAGTTACTCTCCTCTAAATTGGTGGAGGAAAAAAAAAAGAAAAAGAAAAAGAAATTTCTCATCATCTGCCACAAAACCTAGCATGGATGCTTTATTGTACACTCCCTTTTTAATCCTCATGGCTACTCTGTAAGAATAAACAGAATATATTAGTCATTAAAACTCAATGTGCTTTTGTTATATAACTAGTCTTCCACATTAATGATACCATACACAGAATTGTGGTTATAAACCAAAAGAATTATGCTTGTGTATGATTAAAGGTTATAGAAGTAAGGTGCACTTTATCAGATGTAATTTAAGCAATGGTAAAGTGCAGCAGGCTAAGATCATCAGCTAATCATGCTTGCTTTTTTATTACACTGCTGACTTCTCATTTTAGTCATTTACTTAGAAGTTTATAAACAATTTTTTGTCTAAAGAAAACAAAAGCTAGAGGTTATTATTGTTTAATTCATTGAATTGATTGGGTATGCTGTACACATAGCTATAGGAACAGCATATTCAAAAAATAATAAATCTTTCAACATCTAAAACAAATCCAGATTCCACAAAACCTATGTTTGTCTAATTATAGCTTTGTATTTTGATGTGGTTTCCTATGTAAATACATTCTAAGGCCTGCAGCTGGAATGTATTATATTAAAAACACATGTTAAACGTTATAAAGTCCCACAGACTGGAGCAATGGCTCAGCAGCTAAGGCTGCCTGCTGCTTTTGCAAAGGACGTGAGATCAGTTCTCAGCACCCTCTTTGGGTCACTGCCTATTGCTCCAAGGGATCTGGTACCCTCTTCTTGCCTTTGTGGAACTTTCACACACTCAAAGCATATACTACACACACATGCACACACATACACATAACTAAAAATAAATCTTAAAAGTCACAAAGTAACAAGTGTTTATTATGAGTCCCCAAATCTAAAGAGCCATATTAAAAGATATTTGGTGTTCCAAAACTCTTTTAGTTTTCAGTCGATAAGCCAAATGTAACGACACGTAACTAAAACACCAACTTGCTAATACTCAGGTGATCACTGAACTACCACTCTTGAGGTAACCTATCAATTACCAATTACAATGAAACAGGATTTGAATCTAAAAATGGACGCTTACAGTAAGTCAATCAAACTGAAACAGATGCAAAGGTGAGCTAGATGTCCTTTTATGCTTTTCCTAGTTATATTAGTGTTAGACAGCTCAGAAATGGAGCATGCACGTGTGCCCAATTCCTTAGCAAAGCAGGAAGTAGTATTTTAAAGGCAATTGCCATTTGAGGTTCTGGGTTAGGCACTCCCACATGGGTCAGTGCCCACTGTTACTATAAATGTTTCTTATATGAAAATTTCAGTTTAGGTGATAATGCAAAATAGCAAGACAGACTAGAATACCAACTATCTAACCCCTCAGCATAATTGTACTACATGTGAATTTTAACAGAGCTATTCATTGCCTCTCCTTATCATAACCCAATTTTTCTGGGTTTTTTTTATTCCAATTGATTTCCAAAGGCTGAAATATATCCTATAAAGGATATATTTAACCTTTCTAAATAGTTTCTCTCCCTAACTCTGGGAAGAACGTTTCAATCTGACAAAGAGAAGAAATCTATGGTAAGGTCTATCGCAATAAGTAGTTATTCACCTATCAGTCAATATGTAGAAAAAACTCACACAGATTCCCTTAATACACAGGCTGCCCTATGTGTGCACATTTATACTGTGGCAGCATGTTCCATTATGCTCTGCCTAGGATTAGACACTACCTGCTGAAGGCATACTAGAGAGAGGCTGTTAGGTGTTGTAGGGTAAATTAAAAAACCCATCACCTAATCATAACCACAATGGCTATCTGCCTCTATTCACTATTTAAATGCCACAAGTCCTCTTTTCTTTGTACTGCTTACAGAAGCTTATGTGTCCATGGCAGCAATTAATCAGATACATTTTTATTTAACTAAGAAAATGTCACATCGGTTAGAATGTGAAAAAGGGCTTCCCCCCTCCAAAGTGTTTCACATACAATTATACAAGTCTAATTACAGTTCATTAAATATTTAACATACAGAATAAATACAAAGTCATTTTTAAATTCATCATTTGAGACTCCATGTATATTCAAAGAAGATATTTTAGAACCATACTTAATTATGAAGAACAAATACTCTGGAGGAAAATGGCTGGAGATAGAACTGTATCGTGCCTTAGTAAACTGGAATATCATAGAAATATTACTCATGCAGCACTTCTGTGTACCATGAGCCAATGTCTATCCATCACATACGTGTGTGTATATGGGGTGGGGTTGTTACATGAGATAAGAGGAGGGCAGTAAGTATACATGGCAAATTGCTGGCCCAGTGTAACTTAGAGTTTGCCTGTCCACTGCGGACAAACAGCTATTTCCCATATTTCCCCCAAAATATACATTTCCTCATGATCTCACTGGACATACAATTGACTAGATGTTTCTCTTTTGATACATTTTATTTTAATTAGCAAAAGCTTTCTGAATAAAATTATCTCATGTTACTGTTCCCAAGCTCTGAAATTAATTTTTATTTAATGATAAAAGACAATAGGACAGGGCCATTGCTTATGTTCACATCAGTCACCAACCCAGAAGAGAAGAGCGGAGGTTAAACACTTCCTGGCTTTAAAATCTTCCTGGAAACTGGGCCAGAGTCTTCGAAGCTCAGACACAAGCATCATATGAGTTGCTGGTTCTAGTTCTGCTTCTGTTTCTTAAGATATAAGATTGTTCCTCTTTTGGATTAGATTACTATCCAGTTTTGATGTCATGCCACACTCATTTATTTATCAGCAACGCCATCAGACTGTCGTCCGATCAAGTGCTCTCACCTTTGGGGCTAACTTCCTGACACATATTACTTCAAAATAAAGATAAGAAAAGAGCATAGTGGGAATAAAGCTGAATATGTGTTTCATGAGTCAAATACAAATTGTTGTCTCTTCAGTTTTGTTTTGTTGTTTTGTTTTGTTTGGAGCAAAGAGAACACAGAAGCACAACAGAAGAATCACTGTTCTATCCAGACTATTACCTTCTTTCTCAACATGTCAGAGGGCAGTGTACTAAGCAGAGGAACCTTCTAATATCACGCTGGAAATGTCTCCACTGAGATGGTGGAAATATCCCAGGGATTCTGTTAAATACCAGTGCTTTTCACCAGAACCTTCCTTGCAAGAAGACAGATCGCAGGAAAATCTTTTTGTGATTTTTAAATATTTAAAACAAAGCAGAACTTCCATTTTCCATTGTATATACTAAGAATTTCTTGAAATACCTCCATAAAAACATTGGTGCTAAAAGCTATTCATTTTACTGGGAATGAATCATGAGACGGCAAAATGCGTGCACATATCACTAGTATATACTTTCTATAAACGAGAATGTCCATGAACAGATTCTGAGAATATGCTTTCCTAAACAAAATTCAGAATTTCTCAAGGAAGTAGAATAAAGACATTTTTCTTCCAAATTCAGTCAAGTGAAATAAAATTAGGTTTTGTTTTTCTCCCTATAATATATCCCTTTACACAATATTTTTCAGGACAAAACAAAAAGAATTTTTATCTCCCTAAAAATCGGTCTTGAATTCAGTTCCAATACCAGGCCAAGTTAACACTGCAAAGCTTATCAGGAATCACAATAGGAGATGGTAGGAGTTTATAAAACTTCTTGGTTACAGAATGAGGTCATTCTGCTGGAGTGGTATTCAACACAGATGCAATGCTTATATGGAAAGAGGCCATCTCATGCCAACAACTTTAATTTGACGATTTGATATGATATAAGTTATACTTCAGTAAGCCAAAAACTGAATACTATATCAAATATCCATATCCTACAATGCCAGTCAACATACGAGCTATCTTTCTCACTCATGAATTCACATCTGAATTCATTTAATGAAGCTCTGGTATCGGGAGATGCAGAAGGAATGGCTTGTTTAGCTGGGTATTCAGTCCCTGCAGAAGAGACTTCCCATGCTATAGTCAAGTGATGGTTCGGGTGTGCAGCTCTCTTCAGATTCTGTACTTTCTGCCCCAATTTTGCATGAACCACTTTCTATCTCTGGCATGGTCCATGATAAGAAGTAAGATGACCTAGCCTCACAATGCACAATACAACTGTATCATGTGGAGAGTCGTTAACAATAGGTATCTCTTTTAGAGAAAATGTGGATCCCATCCATTACCTTAATATCACCTTGGCCTGATTATTGTAACAAATGCTTTTCTAGATCTTAATCTCTATTTAAAAAATAGTCAGGGATAATTATAAGCCTTTCTCCCTCATTCATCTGATCAGTTAATTTAATACATAGTTTTCGTAGTTGGTAAAGATGAACGTAGTGTCATGTTTACTAGTATTGATCAACGGCTACCAGAAGCTTATAGAATGCAATATAGAAATGCAGAAACTGAGGCCAAGATCAACATATTGTCTAGGTTTCTATCCTTACAAAAGGCCTAGTCCTAGCCTGTCCATCCAGTCTGCTATGGATTCCGGAAGTTAATCTATCCCATTCTAATCCATCTATCCCTGGATGAATTTGTCAAAGTCCAATGTGGAGGTGTTGTCTGCTCTGAAATATTAACAGAAGCAATACTGTTCCATGTCCCTTGTTGCAACAGCCCAATCAGATGCATAAAGTCTAGGACCTGACCCACTGGCTGTCACTGAATTTGGGACAGGGTGAGAAGAATACTGGGACATGGCCTCATTTCTTCCCAACAAGACTGACCTCCTCCACCATGTCTTGCTTCCCACCTCCATTCCATGGTGAAGGATGGCTACTATTAGCAATTTCTAATATCTCCGGCTCACTACTGTGGAGATTTGCCGTATCTTGCTGAATGGCATCCTAGAGACTCAATTTAGAGTGTCATTTCATGACCAAGTCCAATGGGTCTACCAATTCAAAAATGTTCAGAAATGTGTGTATGTGTGTTTTTTAAGACATCCTGTTTTCTTTCTTTATCTGATTCATGTCACAGGTTAGATCAAAGGATCTACCATGAAATAATAAAAATTTTAGGAGGGGTCAAGACTTTCTACCATAATTCCAGTACAGTATAAAGATGTAGCTGGGTTTTCACAGCACCTATTTAAGCTATAATGGCAAAAGGTCATTCCTTGTTTGCCTCTTTCCATGGATATTAACCCTCAAATGAACTTAAATCAAGAAAAAGAACAACAACAAGCAATGGTGGAGGGTCTGGGAAATATGTACCAATGAAAACTAGTCAGGGTGGTCTCTCTGGACAGTTTTACCTGTTCTTCCTGAGTCAGTCTTACTTAACAATGTATTCTAACTTCCAGCTCTACCTTGCTAGCTGCTGAAGGTCCAAGGAGACACCAATCATAAACCATATCAAGGCTTCTGTTCTAATGAAAGTTCAGACTGTCCTGAAAGGTCCCTACAATCAGAAAACACAGAAATACTCACTTGTTTGGCCTTTGTCTTTGAAATTGTGTCAGAAATAGGTTTCTTCCTTTCCTTTACTGCAGTTTTAGAAAATAATTCTTCAAATTCATGACAGTCTATGGATGGCTCTTCAATCTTTTCCCAAATAAGCGAAGGGCTGGAGTCTCTAAAAATTAATCAAAAGAACAATAAAAAGCAAAGTCGTGTATCATGATGAGCAAAAACAAAGAGGACACAGAGAAGGAAGGGAGAGAGGGAACTGAAGGAAGAAAGATAAGGAAGAAAAAATGTGTTATCAACTCGATTGAAACAGTTAAAATGTTTGTGTGAATAACACATTTGTTCAGTGACAATTTTCTGATATTCCTCATTATGAAGTCACCCCCATGAAAACATCAAAACAAGCCCCTGTCAGCATGGGCAAGAGGAGCAAGGAAGGCTTGATTTCTTACGTCCCAATCTACTTAGCCTAGTAGATTAATTGAGGGTTAAAGAAAAGCAAGTATTTCCAAGGCTAGGTGAGGTAGTAAACACCTTTAATCCCATCACTGTGAGTTCAAGGCCACCTTAGGTTACACAGCAAGTTCTAGGTCAAGCTAGAGCTGCATTATAAGATCCTATCTCAAAAAATTAATTACTTGAGGATTAATGCAAACATACATATACATATATGTGTATGTAAATATGTATGAATGTATGTACATTTCAAGGGCTTAAGGAATGACTCAGAAATTAAACACTCTTCTTGCTCTTCCAGATAATCTGAGCCCAGTTTCTAGGACCCACATCAGGCCACTCACAGTCCCCTAGCACTCTAGCTCCAGCAGATCTCACAGCCTCTTCAAGTATCCAAGAGCACCTATGACATATGCTGTATACACATGCATATAAAAATAAATAAAAGCCTTTATCAAAGATAAATGTTTCTAAGACATCTCCCCCTTGTGGTATACTGCCACCCACCTGCCCACTGTCAGTTCCCTTCTCAATATCTTCTTGTTTGTGCAGTGCCACTAAGAAGTAAATGCCATTTATAAAACAAATAATGAAGTAGAGCACCATATCCTGGATTTGGAAGGAACAGGGTTGACTAGAGTTCAGAATGATTCATCAGGGACTACAGAGATTGTTCACTGTCTGCTCTTCCAGAGGTCCTGAGTTCAATTCCCAGCAGCCACATGGTAGCTCACACCCATTTTATTGGTATCTAATGCCCTCTACCAGTGTTCATGCAGATAGAACCCTCACGTATAAAATAAATCTTAAATTTAAAAAAAAGTCATCAATGTATATAAATTGTAAGACACTCATATGAAGAATAGACCAGAAATGGGGAGTCAGGATATAGAGTATATCTGTTTGTACTCTGGTATGGTTCTCTCCAGCTACCTGGCAACAGCCAGATAAGCCTGGCCCACTATAAAAGTGGCTGTTTGCCCCCATTTCACTCTCTTGTCTCTTTTAGCCTCTTGTTCTCTCACTCTTCCCTCTTGTCCCCTTGCCTCCCCCCTCCCGTCTCCATGTGGTTATGGCCAGCCTCAACTTCTCTCCTCTCTCCTCTCTGCCTTTCTCTGCCTCTACTACTCTCTTAACTCCCCTCCCCATGCCCTAAATAAACTCTATTCTATGCTACACAGTCCTGTGGATGGTCCCTCAGGGAGAAGGGATGCCTTGGCATGGGTCCACAGAGACATCTTCCCCCACACCTCACCACACCCCTATGGAACATACCTTGATGTTCCTTTATCTTTTTATGATCACAACAATATCCTCTCCTGAAACGCTTTAGTGAAGAGAAAAATCAATACAAAAATTGCAATAGAACCCTGCTCCTAAACCATGCCCCTTCGTTCAAATACATCAAGGACTTACAATAAAATAGAATTTAAAAAGCCAATGGCATCTAAAGCATGTGCTTTGTGTACCTTTTACCCTGTATTTAATGACCAAGCTTTCCAGCGCAGTCTCAGAGACCGGGGATTAGATTGCATGTGGACAAACCTGAACACCCTGGGTGATGGTGTGACTTGGCCTTGTTTCCCCAGAAGTCCCAGGGCACTCTCAAAGGTAAGTTACTTCATACACATAAATTAGATATGGTTTCATGTGGTGTGTTTCTCAAGAAAGTCTTTTTATGAACAAGACAGAATCCTAATATGAGTTTGTGCCTATTAAAGGTGCAAAGTTCATCCCGGAGAGTCAGTTTGTCTATGTTTTCAGTTTACATTCTTGCAATTGGTTGATAATAAAGATTTCATTAGCAAAAGCAAAGAGTGTAAGCTATTTGTGCTACAAACATGCCTGCTTTGCTGCCTGGCTGCTTTTACAGCTTCAGATGGTTTGAGCATATGGGGCAGTCAAGACCTGCAACTACAGGCAAAAGCACGTATACTAAGAAAAATAGACCCCTTTATCCTTAAAACAACAAAAGACTGTAGGAGAAAAGTCTGCAAGGTTAAATAGTTGCTTCAGGAAACACTGATTTTAAAATCTTACATAAGTTTTATAGTTGTATATATAATTCATTAAATTATACTTTCCCATGAAGTTCTACAGTAAGTGTCCCTTGTTGGAAAGAAAACAAAGGTCTAAGCTTGCTTTTGGGTTACCTTTTACTATGGAGTTGAATTCTTGTCCAATAGAGAGGCTTCATTGGCCTGCAAGGCTCGATTGGCTGCTTTCTAGCCACTCTGTCCTGATTCATCCCTAATCCAAACAATCCAGTTGGCAATGGAGGAAAAAGAAATCCACACCCTTGAGGGGCTGCTGGTAAAGTGCTACTCCCAACTTGTGAGGAGGGTGGAGGACCTGAGCCAGGCAACAGTGGGGGTGGGGGGATGCCTGCCCCAGGGGGAGGTGGGGCTGGAGGTGGAACCCCCATACCTGGTAGAGGAGGTGGTGGAGGAATAGCAACTCCAGGTAGTGCGGGAGGAGGGGGTATGCCCGATCCAGGTAAAGGAGGGGGAGGAGGTATTCCCACTCCTGGAAGTGGAGGGGGTGGGGGTATTCCCACTCCAGGAAGAGGAGGAGGAGGGGGTATGCCTACTCCAGGAAGAGGAGGAGGAGGGGGTATGCCTACTCCAGGAAGAGGAGGAGGAGGGGGTATGCCTACTCCAGGAAGAGGAGGAGGAGGGGGTATGCCCATTCCAGGAAGAGGAGGAGGAGGGGGTATTCCCACTCCAGGTAAAGGAGGGGGAGGAGGTATTCCCACTCCAGGAAGAGGAGGAGGAGGGGGTATTCCCACTCCAGGTAAAGGAGGGGGAGGAGGTATTCCCATTCCAGGGAGAGGAGGTGGGGGAGGTATTCCTACTCCAGGGAGAGGAGGAGGAGGGGGACAAGGAGGTATTCCTAGTCCAGGAAGAGGAGGAGGTTGGGGAGGGGCTGGCAGCATTTCTGGTCCCTGTAGACTGCTAAATTGTAGGGCTGGGGCTGGAGGACTGGGCAGAGCAGGCACTGTTATGTCAGAGAGACAGGGAGGTGGGGGGATTGCCATGCCCAGGCCAGGCATGAAACTGGAGGACTCTGTACAAGGCAGAGGTGGTGCGGGTGGGACATTACAGTTGCTTTCAAAGGAGGAGGAAACAGAATGTTCATGGCTGGTTTCCGACTCAGTACGCAGAGAAGGTTGGGAGGGCTGTCCCTGACTATCAGACCCAAGGAGAGGAGGAGGTGGTGGTAGTTGTGATGCACTCTGTATCTGTTGGGCATCCAGCTGTACTGATATTCTCCTTGGAGACACAATCAGAGAAATCTCTGAACAGAATTTTGTCTGAGGTCCAGAGGGTGAGGTTAGAAGGCCTGACTCTCCACTTGCAGGTGCAGGGGGCCCTGGAAGACCCTCTGGTGGTGCCTTTGGAGGTGGCAATGTCAGGATTCTACCTTCTTCTGTTGGGGAAGTCTGTATTGATTTTGCCTCAAGAGTCCTTGGAGGCTGTGCAACCTTCCCATGCAATCCAAGAGCATATAGACTGACGTCTGCAGAGGCTGTCAATCCATTCTCAAGTCCTGAGAGGGTTTTGGTTCCCTCCAAGTCCAGGGCTGGATATTGCTTCTCTAGTTCAGCTATTTTTGTGCGCAGATCCTCAATGGTCTGTTCCAGTTGCTGAATTACAGTTGCCTGTCCTTCAGACTTCACATCGAAAACTTCCTGAGAGACAAGGGCAGTCACAATTAGTAAGACAGTGGAAAAATACAAATATTTAAAGAGGAATGGGAAAATTACACAAAGTCACACTTGGACTGCCTCCAGAAATATCCTGCCACAGAAAGACCTTACTGAAATTTCAGGGTGTACCCTCTTTTCTACCCTTGGATTTTAAAGGTTCAGACATACTCCCATTGGCTCCCAAAATCTATGTCTATCTCACCTTTATACAATGCCACTGAGGATGGATGACACTGAGGGTAAGTTTTAAACATCAACTTATCACAACTTAGAATCACCTGGGAAAAGAGTGTTAAAGAGGAAGTACCTAAATCAAGTCAGCTGGTGGACAAGTCTATGTGTGGTTGCCTTGGTTACTTTCATTGATGTTGTGTACCCACCCTGACAGGACCCTGAACTGTAGATAAGTAAAGAAAGCTAGCAGAGAAGAAAGAAATGAATGGATGCTCTGCTTCAAACGGGATGCATCCTGACTAGCTGCTTCAGGTTTCTGCCTTGAGTTCTTCTTAATAATGGACTGGAACCCAGAATTATAAGGCGTAAATTATTTTTCCCTGATGACTTAACCTTGGTAACTGTGTTTTATCATAATAACAAAATTAAAGCTAGAATCGTACTCACAAACAGGGAAGAACATTCTACAAGATAAATATTTGCCTTCCTGACTATGAATTGATGCTATTAGGACATTCTCCCAGAGACTCTGGAAGTTACTTTTGAATATTAAAGGCAATCACTAGCTTTTAGAAGTGGTCAGAGTCTCCAATAAGAATAAGTGATAGGTTATTAACACAAAATGATGGGCATATATATTATGAATGTATGTCATAATCCTGTTATCACATTTACTACAATTTTAATATTTTTCTCAAAGCATTTAAAAAAGTGTTCACTGATAGTTCTCCAAAAGTTATAAAGATAAGACATTTTAAATGGGCAAATGTTGAGCATACATATGATTTATATAAACTTAGGCACACATGCAAACCCTTACTTCATCATTTTCAACAAAATCTACACAAAAGACAATAATATTAATATATACAAGTGGTGTCATATATTTTCTTTGTAGTCCATGGTAAAAGATATCCCTATTTTATTTACCCTATTTTATTCCCAATTTGACCATTGTTCAAATTTCCATGCTATAGTTAGAATGTTAATAAACAAAAGTAACATAACCAAAATGAAAAACTCTAACACTGAAACTCGTCTAAACAAGTCCTTGACCATTCAGCTTTTTTTTCTTCACAGTAGATTACTCAAATGTGTAGTGTCCTCATTTTCCTTGTATGCTGGTAAATGTGGCTTCTAAATATTAGTCAGAGTTCTTATTCGTTTCCACTAGTGGTTACAAAAAGGTTCCTTGAGGACCCAGTGAGATGGCTTAGCAAGTAAAGGCACTTATTAGCTAGTCCAGCAACCTGAGTTTGATCCCCAGAACCCACATTCTAGGAGGAGGGAGCCTACTGATGTCAATTGCTTTCTGCCTTCCAGGAGCACACTGTGGCATTCATGAGCACACTGTGACATTCATGTGCCTCCACACACACAAAATAAACAAATGAGAAAGTAAAAATGTAAGTTTATTGATGAGTGAAATGCAGTAAGAAAAATTACAGAAGATACTTCCCAAACCCAATACTTAAATGCTATTAACTAAGCTAATCCATTTTTTATCACCAATTTAAACGTAGTAAAACTAGAATAAAATCACTGGACATCTAGAAAAATAAAAATGAAAGAAGAAAATGAATGATTTTGTTATAATGGCTACACACTGTAACAGCTATTATAGTCCTAACAAAGATTTATGGCCCCATATTCATAGACCATTACTCAAACATACTCAAAGCTAGTGACAGCAGGAATTATAGTAGCAGCAACAGGGAATATTTGAATATTTAAAAATTCATAATTATATAGCCAGTCAGTAAGAGGTTAAAAAGAGTCATATTGCACAAGATAACTGGTAGCCAGCAAAGTCTTCTGGAGGGGTTCACTTTGACATGGCTGCAGCCATGTTGGGTTATGATATCCTGATTATTCTTATGTAAGCCTCATCAGCCTTCCCTTATAGTCTCCCAGCACACTATAAGAGACAAGACTACTGGAGTGGTATGTGAAGCTTTATGACTGGGCTTTAGTGCTAGGAATGTCCCTGACATTAATATTAGTGTGAAATAAACCAGTTATGCTCTTGCTTGGATAAAGCCACATCGGACTTCACCAGTATACACAACTTTACCTCTGACTCTAATCAAGGGGATTCGTTGTTTCTGCTGCTTCTACGGACCACAGTTCTGTGACTAAGTATCTAATAAATTGTGATCCTCAAGCTGTCTGCCTCCTTCAGTGCCACAGCATCTTGGAACCAGTTCTCACACACCGATGCTGAACCGCTTAGAACGATCTCTTGAGTGGAATCCACTCTAGATAATGTTGCAATTATTGGCCTGCCCAACTAAATGCTCCCTTCTTCTGTTTGTAGAAATAGGAAGAAAATGACTCTTAAAGATTCCCTTGCAGCTAGGTTTAGCCTGTTAGATGATGTCACAGAGAGGTTTAGAGTAGAAAACACTAAGAGCCATGCTGAGTGTGAGTGACAGTGGGGAACTGAATACTTAAAGTGTCTCTGGAACAAATATACAATTTGCACTCTAATTTGTGAATGTCACCTCAAAAGTTTCAAATTTCTGGGTTGATTAAGATTGAAAAGCTGAAAGTTTCAGCTTAGAGGAACATCCTTCAAACTTTCCAACTTATCCATTAAAACATCTCACCAAGCATCAAGCCAGTGTGTTCAACTCGTTGAGTATCAAAGCCGAATTGGTAGAAATGATAGCAATTTTTTAGATGAAGTTGTGTGGGAGAAATGAACTGTGTTCTTTTCCAAAAGAGTAAAATTTAAAAGCTAAATGACCACATCAATTACTTATTTGAGGCTAAGGCTGTGTCTCAGTAGTAGTTTATATTTGCCAAGTATGCATAAAGTCTTAAATATGAACCATGTAATGAATGGAAGGAGAGAAGAAAAACAAGTTTTATCATAGATAAAGCTATATAAATGTTATCATAAAAATTGTGTTTAGTAAAAACATTTGGGTAAATGTATGGTCCTATGATACAGGACTCAAATGACCCATCTTCACTTTTTCTGATGTTGAGAAACACTACAGCTGAAAGATTAGCAATTTTCCCCTCACATTGCATTTGCATTGAGTGGCTTAAAACAGCCTGAAATCACTGATAAACTAATCCTGCTAAATGTTGGATTACAAGTAAAGTTTAGAGAACAGGGTGGTGCTTTGTGAGGAACTTAGGAACTGAACACTTTAAGGATTCAATTTACTCATTTACTTTGTTTGTTTCATGGTACTAGGTACAGAAGCAAGGGCCTCGTGCACGCTGTACCATTAGCATTTGCTATACTGATTTGTCTTTCATTTTGAGTCAGTTTCTACTACGTTTCCCAGACTGACTTTGAATTTTGTCTGCAGTCCAGACAGTCTTTGAACTTGTAATCTCCCTGCATCAGCCTTTGTGTAGCTGAGATTATATGGTTGTAACGCTAGGCCTATCTATACATATTCAGTGTACAAATATGTATTTTTTATGTATTTCATTTATATTTCTAAAATAGAGATAAGTAACACACTTAAATAATTAACAAGTTGGAAAAATAAGGAACTGATAATATAGAAGTATACATATTGTTTAAAGTTCAAAAATTTTTCAAGTGTATGGCACAGTAAGAAGTAGGATTAAGAAATGGTAGAGGAAATAGTGATATAATCAAGTTCCAATAATAAATCGATAATAAGCATCATAACTAGTTATGTGCCAGGAAGGAACAGAATTAAGGAATTCTTGAAGATATTAATAATCATACAACAAAGACAAGAGATAAAGTTCTTTTACAGAACTTTTCTTACAGGTAAGTTTACAGACAAAGAAAAAGGAAGAAAAGATGGGATGAGAGAAATTTCCTACATTTTATATTATTTTCACTTCAGAGGAAAAAAACATCATACAATTTTCCAGAATTTGCATTCCCTTTTTGACCATGTTTAACTCATTCCATGAAATATTAGAAGTTACAATCTTTTTTTTTTCCATCTTGGAAGCAGAGTAATTAAGCTTTTCTCAAGCCAAAATGTAAGATTTTCAGTTCTCAACTTAGCTAAGAGTCATCAAAGAATCTTATCTGTCCTTCCTTATCCAGGGTTATCTATCAAGGGCTGGCTAGCTCTTGCAGAGGGCTAACTCATAGTTCCCATGGCAATAGTTTCAGTTGTATTCTTCGGGAAGGTTGTCAGCAGTAATGTTGATTTCTCCATGGGTTACCTTTTTTTTTTTTTTTTAAGGAATTTACATGGTAAATCTAGGTCATTATCAACAAAAAGGCCTAGCTGTCCTCTGGCCATGCAAGCAAACATGCTATGCTCAAGCCCACATGAAGAGATCTGCAGAGCCCACCCACTGACAAAGCCACCCTTTAATCTCTAAGGGATGGCCAGGCACTCCATGGTCCATGAAAAATCCTCAAGTTAGGAGCCTGTTCCCTGTGTTAAGTGCCTGGAACTTAATCTTCCATCTCTCAGGCTACAACTAGAAGATGTCTATCCAATTCTCAAAGGACTTGACATTGGAGAAATACAGTTTGTTATCTTAGACTTCTACTCTTTACAAAAATGTTCTCAGCATTTCCAGAATTGTGCAACAGTTTACCCAATGTTCATGGCAAGAGCTATAAAAATGATATCACTCTTTTAAAATAAGGGCAAAGTATAGTTGTGACATTTTACAAAGAATCTATATAAAGGCTATCTCCTTGTAGACAGATTCAGACAAACCTGTTTTAAACTATAAAAAGCAGCATATTTATGTATTACCAATTTTGAGGTTATCTGTGTTTACAAATACCGTTTCAAATCCCTAAATCATCAAGAGCAGTAGATGTTGCTCTCCTATTTGGCTCAAAAATTCTATGAAATCACATAGCCAAAAATTTTCTATTCCTGTATAATCTTAACTGTGGGTGGTGATGGTCAGTTCTTATAAATTGTTTAAACACTTGAATATAGCAAAATACAAAATGCCATTGAGAGAATAAAATGTTTGCCAAAAACATGTTTCCAAGTGCAAGATTATTTGATTCCCAGAAAAAGAACCCATTATAGTAACATTAAGGTTACAATTGTCAAAAAAGAAGCCAAGATACATTCAAGCAAGTTTTTGCTTAGAAGCTAAATGGCACATCTTTAAAGCTTTATTGGGTTGTAATAGCATGGTCCTTTCAGAGCCTACAACATAAAAACTACTCACTGGTAAGTTAATGCTAAACTGATTTTGTAAATGGTGATATGAGACACATAATTCATTGTCTACCTCACTCAGATTTACAAGTTCTGTTGACTTTCATGTCCCCATATTGACAAATGAGGACACTACAGACTTCTACACAAGCCATATAAATTCTATCCATCATGTTTTGAGTTCTGCAGGAAAAAAAAAAAACCTAAGGTTTTGGACCAAGCCAATGGCATTCAAAATCTACAATAACTTAATATTTGCTAGTCAGGATCCCATAGGAAGTAAATTCAGGTTTTAAACAAGTATGATTACTTACAAAATAGTAAAACACAAACAATTTCAAATTTTAAGGCAAATTTCAAGAAAGGAGGAAAATACTAGGACATATGATATATGAAAAATTATAAATAATTTTCAAGGGTTTGTTAAAGTGAAACTCATTACAGAAAACAAGAGCTTCTCAGAGTTCAAACTGAATGTATGGGGAGGGATGGAGGGAGGGGGAGGGCAAGACAGGGAGGGAAGGGAAGAGAGAGGAAAGAAGGGAGAAAGGGAGGGAGTGCTATGGACTCTGGAGCTGGATACTGGACATCTTTATTATTCTCTGCATTGTTCATCAAGACAGGTTTCTCAATGGACCAGATTTCTTCAGCTGGCTTGATAGCCATGAAGTCTCAGAAATGACCTTTCTCCACCTTACACATAGTACTGGAGTTCTGGGTGAACACAGTCAGCCAGACACAGCTTTTAATGTGGTTGCTGTGAAGAACTTGGGTCTTCAAGCTACAAGGGAGTGCTCCTCCACTGACATATCTCCCTAGAACCTCCCAACTTTATAATACAATGAATTCTAAACTGTTGAAAATTACAATGTACTTAACCCAAAATGAATCTGGTAAAGTCAATGGAACATGCATGAGACATGTGACATACATGTGAAGAAGACAAATTAGAAATAAAAACTGGCTAACTGGCCATCTTCTTGTTACTTAGCATAACAGACTGAAGCAAAGCCTATAGGCGTCATTGATAAGGAACCCTGATAGAAGTAATAATATATGTGGGAAAGAGCCAAGGTAACAAGGAATCGGATCAACAAAAGGAGGGAATCTGCTGCTCTCATTCACATGCTTTTGGAACTTCCATCCAGATGTTGAGACAATTCTGGCAGACTGCTGGCTCATACCCTAAGAGAGTGCATCGCTCCATTTACCCAGACAGTACCAGAAAGAAAAGCACTACAAAGTGTGTGACTCCCTTTCATGATCTGTAGATGGAAGGTGCCACCTCCTGAGCACTTACTTCCCTTATACTAACACCCAACTGCAGTCAAATGCCAGCAAATCCTAGCAAAAATCAAATACAATAGATTAAGACCACTAGTTGGTGATGGAGAGTTTCCTAGACTCTGCCATGCTAGCACAAATGTTCTCCCAAGGCTGCTGATGCTCTTCTTATCAAGCACTGTGGCCTTAAGACTGGCTAGGATAATTACTCAAGACTTCTACTCATATTGCTCATAAAACCCTGTCCTCTCTTGGCTCCTACAATGTTGAACTCGACCTTCTCATTTTTTTTCTCTAATGCCTTCTCTGCTTTTGCCTTATTGTTTAGTTTTGCTTTTCAGTAAGAGCAGGGGTCTGGATTTTATCTTTGAGTAACTTAATTGGTGATATACAATCAAGAAATCACTTTCTCATTCAGCCGTCTCTCCTCTCTGCTTGCTACTGCCAGTCCTTCTTCTAGTGGCTGCTTCTATCCTGTCATGTATTTGCTTGGCTTTTGCTGCTATTTTATCTCCCTGCCTTTTGTCTTAAATCTGAACTGTATCTTATCCTCCAACCAACTAGCATGTCCTAAGAGCTCTGAAGCCCTGATAATGGCTGACCAATGTCTCTCATGATGAATAGTTCCAAGAATCACCAGGGGCTTGTTAAACCTAGGCCTGTTGTCTGAATCCCTGGGGTTAGCAATGCAATTGCATTTCTAATCAGTCTCCAGTTGATGCCATTGTAGCTCAGACTAATCTGTACCTGGCACAGTCACCACACCCACAGCCCCTCTTTGGTTATCATTTCTACTGTCTCATATAATGTCTCAGCAGAGACTCTCAGCCACCCAGAACTGCACTCCTGACTGGCTCTACTGTGCGTCTTACTGTCAAGCCCAGCTTTCTTTGCCAGGAAGTTTACTTCCTTATTAAAAACTTTGGCCTCTGCTTGTTGAGAACACATTAATTTCTCACAAGGCTCATAAGGTCTTTAATGATCTGTATGATGAACATAGCCCATGTCATAGTTAAGATATGAATCGCCCTCCTCCTGAAAGAGTCACCTGTTGATGGTGTGGTCTCCAATTCATAGGGCTATTGAGGAGGGATTGGATTATGAAGGTGCCAAGTTCATCAAAGGATTAATCCATGCATGACCTCCTAACCAGGACACTGAATCTGGTTGGAGGAAGAATACCACCGCTGCATGTTTCTGGAAGCAATCTTATACTTGTTTGGTAGGCTTTGGTCACCTGTCCACCCAGAGTTGAACCACTTGGCTCCACTGTACACTGCCTCTGTGTTCTGTTTCACCAAGCCTGGGCCTAGAAGCAACACAGCCAAGAGACCATGGACTAAAGCCTGAAACCACAAGCTGACATAAGCCTATCCTCCTTTATACTGTGACTAACACCACATTACCCATCTGGCCTACTGCAGAGGGGATACTGCGAGGATTAAATAAGATAAACTTAACCTGTGTTCTTCAAAATCATCATAAGCAAACTCTCTGAAAATCCTCAATTATTCAGTGCTGAATCACTGCTCCTGAGGAAAACACAAGAGTGGATCCCAGATTCCTGCAAGTCTTGGGTAACATCTCATCACATGATCTGTGTGTACCCTGTTTTCTTTTTAATGTCTTATTTAAGGATTGTTGTTGATTCACTAACACTGAACACTTACACTAGCCCAGGGCACTCTAACTTTTGTTAGAACAAAGTTTGACTAACATGGAGTCTAATTACTAGGTCCACCAAGGCCTTCTGACACTTAGGAACACCAACAACATTTTAACACTAAGTGTAAAGCCATTTTAAAGGATGTGCAAGGTGGGTCCTCTAATAAAGCACACAAAGGCTACTTGCTTCCAGACTTCCCTTTGTTCAAATTTACCTAGGAAAGTACATACTTGACAGAGCAAGATTTTTAACCGCACTGGACAGGTTTTCAAATGACCGCAAACACACCACAGAAATGTAAGCGCTGCAATCAACTTTAGCCAGTAGGTGAGTTCACAAATACAGAATCCATGAATAATGAGGAGCTCAGCAGTACAGCATTGGCTTACCCTGAGCTCGATCCTCAATATTGACTAAAAATAAAAACACCATAGAGACTATCACTCTGCTGTGATATCAACTAACAATCTTAAGCTCTTTAGATCTTTGACAGAGGAATAATATACTTAAATCCCTTAGAGCTCCTCAGGTAGGAACAGTTTATAAGCCCATTTTACAGACGAGGAAACTAAGTCATTGAATGAGGTACTTGCCCTGAGGAGAGTCACACCTGCTATACTCACGTCAAATAGCCAACCTTCCGCTAGCAGTTCCACTTAAGGTCTGTCATGGTTACAATATGTACCCACACAAGTCATGTGTGGAAAATGTTATCCCCAAAGCAATTTTGAAAATACCTCAGTTAATGAATGGCATTTGGAGGTAATGCTTTGGAGGGTAAATAAGACTGGCTGTCGTCACCAGAGTGCAGTGCATTCGTGACTTTATGAGAGGAAGAGAAAGCTACACTGGCAATTTCGGTCTTCTCACCATGTACTGCCGTTCCCTCCCTGCTTTCCTAACTGACAAGGAAAAGCCACACCCTTGTACACCTTGTGCATCCTCCATCCCTGTGACCTACATAAATGCCCAGCTTCCACAAAATCCCCATTTCATGACCTTCAGGTTTGAAAAGCTTCTGGAAACAAAGTAAGAACTGGTAGAACAAAGATTGTCTCTCAACCAAACTGGAAGCAGGTTCCTCTGAGGCTTTAGCCCTGTTTTAAAAACATTTAACCAAACACTAAGGTTTCTCAAGGCCATGTCCTCAGACTGACTCTATGCTCTCCCTTAGTGTGACTGTGTGAGAAGATGCAAGATCGCCAAATTCTTTTATCTCTTTCAGGAGCAGCTAAAGATAAGGCACAGTCTCTGAATTCTAAGATGGGGACAGAATCCCCGCTTCTGTCATTGCCAGCTAGCAGACAGAGCAAACCTCAGCTCTCGTATGCAGTGAAGAGCCCTTGTCATGCTCAGCCCTGGGCTCTCCCAAGCCTCTTCTCATCCGCTCCCCGTTGTTCCTCCTTCAGCCCTTTAAAACATTCATCTCTTTGCAATCTACAGCTGACTTCGGTTCACAGTGGAATTTCCTCCCTACTGTAGTCACTACCACTGACTAAGATCTGTCCCTAACACCCTCATCAGTGTCTGCTTCTGCTTCACTCTATCTGTTCTAGAAAAACTGGGATTTGTACTCAAGACAAGAGCCCTACATCCCACATCCTCTGTGGGGATATTTTCTAAAACTGCTCAAAGATGTGCCCTTTGCTCCATCTCATCAGCATGGCCATCATATATTAATTCATTCATCAAACAATTCTCTGGGCTTCGTCTATCTGCCCGACTGTGTTACATACTGAGGGGACAAAAGAAAGCACTGACAATATTATCTTTATGGGGCTCAATCCCTGTACATATGACCAATGATTCCAGACAGAAGTCATGGGCACAGTGGGTACAGTGTAAGGCCTCCAAAGGAGCGTGAGGCTTTTCACATAGTGTGTAAGAAGCTGTCAAGATGGGACAATTTGGGCATCCGAGGGTACATGAGAACCACACGAGGGAAGATGTGAAGAATAGTAGAGTCTTGAGGAAATGACTTATTTTTCCCTAGACCAAACTGAATCTGGAGGAAAGACAGTGAGAGATAAGGCCAAGAGGGCAATGGCAGGAGGGAGACTCTCTATGTCAAACTCACAGGCCTGAAACCTTTTAGAGACACAATGAACAGTCCTTGAGAAAGTCTAAGCAAATATCAGGGGTAAAACAGTTTGTGTTTTCAGAAAGATAACTCTAGGGTAGCGTGCAGGAAGAGATTAGAAGGGGTCAAGATGGGAAGTAAGAGAATCCACAAGGAGATAATCCAGATAACAATGACTATAACCCAGATAACACTGGGGTCTGGGCTCAATCATTGCCCAGTTGCATGCCTTGGGCCAGAGGCCACCAGCAAAGGTCAAGTCTCCACACGAGAAGTAAGTTAAGCCTGCCTGTCAATTCACCTGCACAATAGTCACCCTAATGCCAAGTTCACTTCCAGTTTTTCATCTCAACTAGTCTGCTCCATCTTCCTATACCTGAACAGATTAAGTGAATCAGGAAATTATCTTTCTACAAAACTCTTCTAAATTTATAGTCACTCTACAAACTTTCATTTCTTTAATTACTCCAATACTCTACTATATACATTAAATATCTTGGCAGTTACACTGTATCTTTTAAGTTGGTTTGTAGCTATATGGAAAAGATACTATCCTATAACTGAAAAGACTACATTTTTTTGTTCTTCTTCTTCTTTCTTTAATATATATATATATATATATATATATATATATATATATATACATTATTCTTATTTTTTGAAATTGAAATGCAACTCCCACTTTAGTAAACCAGCAGAATTCCTAACTACCTTGTAAATATTTGTCCTTTTCTACCCACAGAGAAGGGTAGGTCTCACCTCTCATCTTGGAAACATCTTACAGCAGATGGAAATCATTACAGAAAACCACAACCAACCAAATGCAGAGGACGAGCGACTTAGGGGCGCTCAGCAACAACTGATATAACACAACTCTACAACACAACTCCTGCAACTAACGCCCAACGATCTTAGCAGAAGAGGGGGCAGAAAGATACGAAAGCTAGAGGAACTGGAAATTTGCTTTGAGAACTCATCTCTTAGAAATATCGGCTACACTCACACAGTCTCATCAACATGGAAGCCGGAACAAGACCCAAACAAAGACAACACCAATAGACATGATGCCTAATCATGGGAAAAGCATCCTTAAATAAGTAAGGCCTTCTCCTTAGTTACTACTCCATCAGATTAGCTTCCTCAACTTTGTGTCCTGTCTCCCCTATAAATGTTGCATGGCATAAACTGATTTTATACCATCTAAATCTCAACGGTTGGCTTCAGTGTAGCTCTAAGTCCTCACCACTCTGGAAGAAAACAAAAGTACTATGTGACATCCATTTCTTTCTCCACGTCCTCAACACACATTCTAACTGCTTCCCAAAACCAATACATAAGAGCTGGGCCTCAGAGTATACACCTTTAATCACTTGAGAGGCAGTCTCTCTTTGGATTTGGGGCCAGCCTGATCAATATAGTGAGCTGCAGGCTAGACAGTGTGCACAGTCAGACTCTGGCTCGAAACAATAAACATCTGATGAGTTCCTCCTCCTGTTTCTGATGTTAAAATACCTACACTGATGTCCTTGGAGTGTCCATAAAACAAAAATGTTCTTTCCAGAAAAGTTGTGTCTTCCCTGGTCCATCGTATGGTAAATTCTCTCTCCAGGGTTTCCAGCTCTGTGTCTGCATCTCTGCCAGGGAGTATCTGTGCTTCTCTTCTTCCTAACTACCTGCACCTCCTGAGACTCACTATTTAAACACTGTTAACATGTTTATTGAGCACCTTAAATGATCATTAACTGGGTTGGGCCTGCAGGATAACCGTCCCATGCTCTCTGAATTAGTTCTGCTTGCTTTTAGACCCAGTTTTCTTACCCTGGCTTAATTGTGGCCATTCATTCATCATTGGGTGTTAAAAGGGTTTCCTACTTACATTGTAGCTTAAATACCACGCTGTATTTGTGAACGGTGAAATGTTCTATTTTAACATTGTCTTCTTCCTTAAGTACCCACGTGCAAATCCTAGCCCTGCAAACGTGCTTCAGTGGTGGTGTGCTGTTTCTAGGGATGTGGGATGCTTAGAATGAATAACTACAGAGCAGAGGAACACTCAAAATTCACTCAACAATTTCCATATAGTTTCAGTGGAGAGGATGGGCACCTGGACGACAGAGGCCTGGTTAATTCTACTCTCAGAATAATGTAGCAGCACAGGATGGGCTTGCAAAACACTTCTGAACATCACCCACTCGCAACTGGCCGGGAGAGGTCTTTTCCTGCTGTTGTGGTAATTTACAGAGGTGCAGAGCTGCCCTCTAGTGACCAGAACGCGAACTGCCAGGGATTTCATCCACAAAACTATATTAGTCCCTGCACTAAAATTGATACATACAATTTAACACAAAGTTATAGTAAAACTTCAAAAGTTAGAGACAAAGGCCAAATAATAGACTTCTCTGTCTCTAATTTAAACACCCCACTCCCATAAAAGGTATAGTTTAAAAATAATAGAATAACTTTTACAATGAAATGATGAAATAATGAAATGTATTTGGAGGCACTTACAGCAACTCTCTAAAGCTACAAGACCTGTAAGATGTATGCTGTGAGCACAGGTATTTCTTATGGACCTGTAAGATGTATGCTGTAAGCACAGGTATTTCTTATGGACCTGTAAGATGTATGCTGTGAGCACAGGTATTTCTTATAGACCCTCTTCTGGGTCAACTTTTATGTGGGTAATGCTCAGGTGGCTAGTCTGTACCATCTTATTGGTAGTAGGTACCACGGTGGGTAATTTAAAGGACTGCTGTAAGGACTACATAGGTTGAGGGATGCATGCCTAGGTCCTCTGCAGAGAGCAGCAAGTGTTCTTAAATGTTCTCACGCGCATCTCCAGCTCCAGTGGGAGAGTTTGTTTGCCTGCCATTGCCTCGTTTACTCTTCCATTTTCATCATCTTAGCTTTCTCTGGTTCACCATAAATGAATTATTACAGCGAATTAAATAACCAGAGGCCAAGTCCAGCAGGCATTTCCAGAGCACCCAGGTCAATACGGGTCTCCCCTCAGAAAACAAACAAAACAAAACAAAAGAAACACAAACCAACAGCCAGTAAGCAAGGAGAGCTATTATGACTATGTCCTCAAAAAGAAATTTAATTCTGAGCAAACACTAAAAGCTCTTCTCGCTGGGATTTTGTAGCGAACCCGGAGTTCGCTTGATTCTGAGCTAACCTCACAACCCCATCTTGCTTCCAGGAGGAGCACAAGTTTGATGTAACAATTAACTTATCTTAAAACAGAGCCCTGTCTTCACTTTGAAGGTTTCTCAAATTCTCGAGTTCAGCTGGGAGAGCATCATGTCCTATATAATCCATGTATGCCAATACATATTATCCAGAAACCAAGATAGGTTTAGAATTCAAGGAAGATTCCTCTCATTTTCCGTAGGCCAGACTTAATAGAACAGAACGAGTCTCATTTCTGTTACCATACAATGTAGACTATTTTCTCATGCAGTATGAAACCGTTCTTAAAAGCATAGTTGGGAATAATTATAAGTAAGTTCAACAATTTCTTGTATATCCAAAAAAGTAGCTGCTATCAATAGTCAATGCTCTATGAGATGTTTCTTTTCTGTTTTATTTCTGTGTGTATGTGAATGACTGCACACATGTCAGAGCATGTGTGTGCAGGTGCATGCATATAGGGACCATAAGTCTATATCAGACGTCTTCCTTACTCTCTGCCTTTTCTGGGTCTCTTATGGAAGCTTGAACTCACCAATTTGACTACATCAGTGAGTTTTCAGGCTTTATCTGTCTCTTAATCCCCAGAATGGGGATTACAGATATAGGTAGTAATAGATGAAAGGGTCTGGAAAGATACTATCAAATGTCCCATCCTCTGAAGTAATTTAAGAG
Source organism: Mus minutoides (assembly GCA_902729485.2). Taxonomy (NCBI): domain Eukaryota; kingdom Metazoa; phylum Chordata; class Mammalia; order Rodentia; family Muridae; genus Mus; species Mus minutoides. Next base: position 1,570,734 of record LR749651.1, on the reverse strand, counting down.
TTGTAATGGCTCAGTGACACAGTCATTACCAAAACATGCACAAAGGCCTTGTCCCCAGCCACAGCTTGATGGAAGTGTCTTACTAGATATTAGGCAGGCCATGCCAAAATCAGTTTAGAGACTACTCCTGGGATGTGCTTAGACACATCGTCACACAGACATTTCCTCAGGTGGCCTGGAGTTCCACTGCAGACAGCAATGCTGGCACCAACACTCAAGTTCCATATACAATAATATCGATCTGCAAAGCTAGTACTGCTTTCTATTTGAAGGCTGAATGGGATTGTAAAATGTAAATGAAAACAAGCATTTCCCTTCACCTCAGTAGATTCCCCTGTGAGCGAATACCGGGGCAGCCCAGCCATCTGTGCAGAGAGGAATGCCAATCACAGTACTATCACTGTTTTAAGATGAACAACAGAAACGGGGATTTGACATCCTAATAACGTTCTCTTACCTGCTGGACACCATTTGAGCATTTTTTCGGGCTTTCCAAAATAGAGGATTGAGGTTCTGGATTGGAAAGGAAGCAGACAGTCAATACCTTAACGAACAAAATTTCCCACTTTCTCAGTTAAAAGCTAAAGCTTCCACTAGATATAAGTCTTTCACAGTGTATAGCAAGAATAACCAGTATTTGTTTTTTCTAGTTCGATTAGCACAGTATGAGAATGTGGCTGCTTTCTATAAACACACAATGGCACTTGTGTCGTGGGCTATTTTACAAATAGCAAGAGCTTCTGCATGCCAGTCTTAATGACTTTTCTCAATTGTTCTTTATTCCCACCACCACCAAAAGTCCCTGCTGAAAGGTTTTCAACTGTACTATTCACTTAGTGAAAGTTCATATATAATAGGATCACCTCAGTCTTGAAGCACAGAATTTTTTTTTCAGTGATTTTTATTAGATATTTTCTTCATTTACATTTCTTTTTTTTTCTTTCCTCTCTTTATTAGATATTTTCTTCATTTACATTTCACATGTTATCCAGAAATTTTCCCTTACCCTCCTGCGTCCCCGCCCTGCTCCCCTACCCACCCCCTCCCACGTAATGGCCCTGGCATTCCCCTGTTCTGGGGCATATAGAGTCTGTATGACCAAGGGGCCTCTCCTCCCAATGATGGCCAANTAGATATTTTCTTCATTTACATTTCACATGTTATCCAGAAATTTTCCCTTACCCTCCCGCGTCCCCGCCCTGCTCCCCTACCCACCCCCTCCCACGTAATGGCCCTGGCATTCCCCTGTTCTGGAGCATATAGAGTCTGTATGACCAAGGGGCCTCTCCTCCCAATGATGGCCAACTAGGCCATCTTCTTCTATATATGAAGCACAGAATTTTAAAGGCTTTAAATACTGACAAATTCAGTTCTGATTTTAGTGAGGGATGACAAATACTGCCACCAAGAGGCAGGAGTAAGAATGGATTCTGAAGGGACTTTTTGCCTTCAGTCTTCCCAGCCATTTGAGATCTTATGTGATCATACTCGAAATACAGTAGGATAAACAAGACTAGAGATTCAGTTGTTGCTGTTGTTGCTGTTGTTGTTGTTGTTTATGCTGGAGGATAGTATCTTCTAAGTAAAGCTAGTGTGAAAATTTAGGAATCTAAACATCAAGGCTCTCTTCCATCCTCTGCCTGTTAGAGATGTGCAGCCCACTCATTGGGAAGATGAATGAATGAGTTTGGGTCTTGCCTGTTCAGGACAGCTGTATATCCTAGACATTGCCAATAACATAGAGCAGTTGCTTTTCATCAGTGTCATAACTGATCCATGAAGCCTCAAAGGCCACCTCGGCTGCTGTCTCCAGTTTCCTGATACCTCCATTGTCACCCTTCTGTGATTGCTTGGTCCATTCTCTGAGAATTTTGCTCTGACCTCCCTGTGTGTTCTGTTATAGTTATGTCCTCCTACCACCCCAGGACTCCTGATCCCCAGCCCTTACATGTTCCATAGGCTAGGTCCTCACACCCTACACTCCACAGTTCACCTTTTTGCTACTTATCTATTACTGCATCTTATCTTTTGGAAACAAGAAGATTCCCCAAAGACTTATGTTTCCAAGGCTTTGATTTCAAGTTGGTGATGTTGAGAGGTTGGGAGAACTTTAGAAGATCAGGCAGGAGAGGTAACTTCGAGCATCCCTTATAGGGAATAGTGGAATCCTATACCTCACCTTTCTCCGCTTCCCAGTTGTTAAAAGGGCTCTGATTCACCATGGATCACCCTGCCACCTACCCACAATGCACTGCCTCACCACAGATCCAAAATTGTGGAACCAAGTTACCAAAATTAGAAACCTTTGAAATCATGAACCAAAATAATTTTTCACTCTTTAATTTGATTTTCATCAGGTGCTTTTTATAATAATGAAAACTAACTAATATACCCCGCCACAACATTGACCCCATGGAAGCAGGTCCTTTGGTGGGCATTCCCTCCTGTTGTAATATAGAATAGTACTTGCCAGCAGTAAGTGATTAAAATAGTCCAGATTGAATATGAGAATGAAATCAAATGAAGCATTGTATCAAGACAAGAAATAGCGCCACCATTTTTTTTTAAAAAAAAAGGAGGGGGTAACCTTGTTAGGGAAGAGTAATGTTTCCATAAGAGGTAGCATAAATCAGCCTTCTATATAGTTATTTCCTGTACTTTATTTAAAATTGTATCTTTAAAAACAAAAATCAGAAAATAGCACAAAACAGCACATCCAACATGTGAGCAGGGGCGGGGGTTAGAATATAAGCAGGTGCCTTTAAAATGGAACCATTGTCCCAGACCGCATTATTTCAGCAGGCTAATCAAAAGCTGGTATTCTCCTTGAACTTGTTGAACTTGACACCAGAGTCATCTCCATTTGAACAGAGATCTTTTGCTTGAAAGCTAATCAACAGTTAATAAAGCAAACCCAATATATGCTTCCATCGTCTGCACTTCCTCTCAGGGACCCACAAACGAGGCCTGACTTAGAAGACATAGAAGAAAGGATCTTTTTGTCTTTCTGTTTAAATAGTACAGTAAGAGCAAATAGATCTCCTACGTATCCTCCGTGATTTTTTGCTTGCTTGCTTATTTATTTCCATATTAGAGATGTACACTAGGATCCCTAGCTTCTCTCTTTCCCTCTCTCTCTCCTCTCTGTCTTTCTCTCTCTGTCTTTCTCTCTGTCTTTCTCTCTGTCTTTCTTTCTCTCTCTCTCTCTCTCTCTCTCTCTCTCTCTCTCTCTCTCTCTCTCTCTCTCTTTCTCTCCTCTGAGACTAGAGGAGTCTCCATCAAATACCAGAATAGTTTAAAAGTCAACCCAAAGAGTACACTTTGAGGGGACATTCAAAACTGCCACCACCAGTCCAAAAATACAAAATACACCTCTGAAAAATGAAGTTGATATTCTTAGGAAGTTTTACATTGTAAGTAATATGCACAGAGTTAGAATTCCCTGAAGTACATTTTCCTTACTGAAGTACACCAGCTTGGTTCAAATCTAGTTAAGAGACAGAACATTTACTGAGTAGAATTTAAATTGCATGTGTTATTATTGAAGTCTCATACATGGCAGATGTTTTAAATTTATATATATATATATATATATATATATATATATATATATATATATATATATATCAGGCAGGTAAAATCGGGGGGGGGGGAGGTTAACATGTTCTAAATAGGATTATGATATGTTCTTGTTTGACTCTTTGATAGTAGAGCTATCCATTGTTGCCAACAGAATATATCTATACTCGAAACACAGGACTCTATCTCCACACCCTAGCACCATGCACACGAGTGCACACAAGCATATGCCTCCCCCCACACACACAAATACTAAGAAACACAATCCATTCTTCTATCTCTGGATTGTGTGACAAGGAGACAGAGAGCAAACACCTCATTCTTGGTACTCCTGCATTAGCTATAACAGTATCAAAGAATTTGGACAAAACAGAAATGGGCCAGCAATAACACATTGCAGAACATCATACAACATTTGTTTGGAATTTTTGTTTTTATTTCTGTGTATATGCATATATCTGGTTTTGTGAATGCCACTGTATGTCACTGTCTATGGGTGACAGTGAAAGGTGCACATCCTGGACCTGGAGTGTGCAGGAAGTCCTGAGCTATTGAATACTAGACTCAGGAAGAACAACAAGCACCCACTCTTTATCACCTAGCCATCTCTCCAGATCTTCAAATTTCTCCTTCTTGGGGAGCCATAAGAGACATATCTTCTTTAAACTAGAGGCTGGACAATGTTTGCTTCCCTAAGCAACTGTTGCTTTCCAGGTCACGGCAATTGAAGATGGCACACATCTGCTCATGCTTCCCTTTCCAACTCTGAAATTAAGGGATACATTTCCAACTACCTTACAATAGTGCAGATTCTTCTCAGATACACTGCAGAGAGCTAATCTAACCCAGATTCGTTTTATTACTTCATCCTAAATTTCTTTTCATTTGATCCATCTCCTTGTGTGATCCTTTTGTGCATCTTAGGTATTCATAAGCCACTAAAATGTTTTCTTAAAGATACAATTCATTCAGCCAGAAAATAAACATTGTCTGGAGGATTTCCACAGAATAAGTTTCTATTAGAATTCTCACTCTATACATGAAGAAACACAGAGAGTCAAACACACACACACACACACACACACACGCTTACATATATAGACAGACAGCGTACACGCATGCACATACACAGAGAAATTTTTCGTTTTGTTTTTATATTGCCCCAGCATTTTCTGTTCCTTCACTGCTTCTTTTTATTATTATTATTTTCTTCATTTACATTTCAAATGCTACCCCCAAAGTCCCCTATACCCTCCCCCTGCCCTGCTCACCAAGCCACCCACTCCCACTTCCTAGCCCTGGCATTCCCCTGTTCTGGGGCATATGATCTTCACTGTTTCTTAAATGAGTTCTGTGCTTGGTGTCTTGGCCACTCTCGTTGTCATGGGGTGAAGTGCGAATGTTCAAGTCCATCCTTAAAAGTGCTCATTTCGGGCTGGTGAGATGGCTCAGCGGGTTAGAGCACCCGACTGCTCTTCCGAAGGTGATGAGTTCAAATCCCAGCAACCACATGGTGGCTTACAACCACCCTTAACAAGATCTGACGCCCTCCTCTGGTGTGTCTGAAGTCAGCTACAGCGTACTGATGAAGAATAATAAGAAATGAATCCTTGGACCGGAGAGACCAACTGGAGCGAGTGAGGCTGTCCAGAGCGAGCGGAGCCAAACAGGGACAGCCGGAGCAAGCGGGCAAGCGGAGCCGATCGGAGCGAGCAGGGCCGACTGGAGTGAGTGGGGCTGGCTGGAACAAGCAGGGCCGTACGGGGGCAGCCGGGCTGGCCAGAGTGAGTGGAGCGAGTGGAGCCAACGGGAGCGAGCAGGGTTGACGGAACAAGGGAAAAAAAAGTGCTCATTTCTCTTCTATGCACTGTGAAGACAAACTTTCAATGTAATTAAGTCTATAATCAATTTAATGACAATCTAGACTTTTTTATTAATTTTTCTTCAGTTAGCATACACAATAGTGTGCTTCATTAAGATAATATATAGTTTTACTCTCCTATCCAACCTTACCAATCCTCCTAAAGGAGATTCTCCTCAGGGGTTTCCTGTCTGCACTCTTGCATGCATATGTGCACACACACACATACACACACACACACATTCTACATGAAAAAAAAATGCCTTCCCTTCCCCATTAACCAGTATCGTCCCCCATCAACAGTACCTCTTCTTTCAATAAAGATTTCTACATCTTCTTTCATGTCCCCCATAGATTTCTCATAGACATTAAATGTAGACTCCATGTATGAGTGAAAACATAGAATGCTTGTCTTGAGTCTAGAGTTTGCCTCCCATGATCTCTGCTTCCCTCAATTCACTACAAAGCACATTTCATCCTTCTTTATGTAAATAAATAAAATATCACTCTAAATATATCACATTTTCTCGATTTACTGAACTAGTGAGGCTCAGCTAGTCTGGCTTCTCAACATGGCTATTGTGAATATCACAGCACTAGATGTGGATATATTCTTATGTCTGTGTTATGCTGACTTTGGTCCATTTTGATACACACTCAGGGACAGTATAACTAGATCACATGGAGGTTCTGTTTGTAGATATTTGTGTAGTCTTCACAGTGCTGTTTATAGTCACAGGGCTTTTATTCATTCACACCACAGTGTGTAGTGCTTCTATTTTCCCTACAGCTTCACTGCTATTTATTAATTTTTATTTTCATGAAGTTTGCTATTCTGATTGGGAAGAAACTGAATAATAGTGTAGTTTCCTGCATACCTCCTTATAGCTGAAGGGTTTTTTTTTTCACCTATATTTTAAAGGCTATTCAATTCATTTACCCATCAACTGACTGGATGGCTTGTTTTATTTCAATTTTGTTTAAATTTCTTCTTGATTTCTTCAAATATGATCATTCAGGAGTATATTGTTTCATCTTTATGTACTAATGTTCAAATTTTCTGTTGCAGATGATTTCCAGGTTAATATAATATAATTTGATAGCACAAAATAAATTATTACAACTATGTTTACTTGTCAATAATTGGGCTTTGAATACCAAGATATGATAGACTATAGATAACATGTCACAGGATGCTGAAAATAATTTGTATTCTTCAGCTGTCATACTTGTTAGATGTCTATTAAAGCCATCTAATTTATTATATAATTTATCTCTTTGCTGGAATTTGTCTAGATCATCACACTATTGATGGCACTGGGGTGTTAAAGTAAAACACTCTTATTGTATCTGGCCCTATTTAACCCTTAAGTGACTCTCTTAAGAAATTTAGAGTATCAAAGTTTACAATTTGTAATTTTTTCCTTTACTAATATGTCGTTACCTTGAAAACCTGTGACTTATACTGACTTCAATTCTATTTCCTCTGTCCTGAGAACAGCTACATGTATTTGGAGATAGATTTCTATCCTTTTAACTTCCAGCTTCTTTATGTTTTGTCAGTGAAGTTTTTTTCTGTCGTCAACAACAACAACAACAACAACAAAATCAATAACAACAAAACAGTGGGAGATTTTTGTTTTTTTAATCCAACCCTCATTCTCTGTCTTTTAACTGTAGAACTAAGTCCATTTATGTTTATTATCAAGAGGGGTCTGCTGATTCTCAGAATCATGTTGCGTGTTTCGCTGGTTTATTCTATCATGTTTGTTCTTTCCTTTCATACTTTCTCACATTAGAGGTTTGGTTTTTAACTGAGTTGGATAAATATGATTCTTTCTTCCTTCTCCTTTGTTCATCTGTTTATTTTTTACATCTTATTATTTCCTGTGCTCTTATGATTGAGACCATTTTCTTCATCATCTGCATGCAACATTCCTTTGTGTATATTCTGCACTGTTGGATTAGTAGTCACAAATTGCATTAATTTTTACATATCTTACAAGGTTTCCTCTGTTTCCATTGATTTTGAAGGATAACTTTGCGGGATTATAATAATCTTGATTAGTTGGCAGTTATTTGCTTTTACAACATGAACTAAATAATTGAATTCAATTCTTTACTGGCTTTTGGTTACTCTTTCTAAAATAGGTTATTTTATTTATTTACATTTTAAATGTGATCCCCCTTTTCAGTTTACCCTCTATAACCCCCTAGTCCTTCTCCACTCCCCCACCTCTATAAGGGTGCTCCCCCACCTGCCCACACACTGCCACTTCAGCACCTAGTATTCCCCTATGCTGGCTCAACAAGCCTCCACAGAAGCAAGGGGCTCCCCTCCCACTGAGGCTGGACAAGGCCATCCTCTGCTATATATCCTTCTGTAGCCATGGGTCCCCCCCCTATATACTCCTGGGTTGGTGGTTTAGTGCCTGGGAGCTTGGGGGAGTCTAGTTGGTTGATACTGTTGTTCTTCATATGTAGTTGCAAAACCCTTCTGCGTTGGATATTCTAATGCATATTTCTTTGAGATTTAGATTTTTTTTCATATAGCTTGTAATGGTATTTCTTTGTTCTCTGATCATAGTATTTACCCAGTCGTATGTTGTTGAGATGTTCTTTTCAGTCATGTCTATTTGGGGCTCTAACTTCTTATTGTGCCTAGATATCCATTTCTTTCCATAGATCTGGAGAGTTTCCCCTGTAATATCACTGAGTGTATTTTTCATGTCTGGTAGTTTTGATCTCATCTCTTGGTTCTACTTCATGATTTTGTAAGTTTGTGTCTTTAACAGGTTCCAGAGTTCCTGAAAGTCACTATAGTTTCTAGTCCCCTTTATTCTTTGTTGACATTGAAATGTTACATTTCTTTGACTTTGTCTTGTCACTCTTCCTCTTCTTCTTCCTCTTTTTTAATGGACCTAGTGATGCATGCAACTGTGATCTTTGCTTATTGATGTTTTCATTGCGTACGTTTGTTTTGTCTGGTCGGGTTTTTGTTTGTTTGTTTATTGTTGTCTTAGTTTCAATGTCCTTACTTAATGTCTCAGTCACATTCTTAGCCTTTAATTCTATGTTGCAAATATATGTTCCCAACCTCTAGATTGGTTTCGCATCACATCCATTTGCTCATTTTTATCCTTTTTAATTTTGTTGATTTTTACACCTTTTAACTTTGTTGATTTTTATACCTTTTAACTTTGTTGATTTTTATAAGAAGACCTTTGTTTTTGTTTGTTTGTTTGTTTGTTTAGAATAGTAACTGAGGAGTTATATATATTCTGGAAATATATTGCCTTGATTTTTTTAATGCTTCTTGGGTTTTTGTGTTGGAATAGATAGCTCATCTAACTTCACTTATAAAACTTCTCATCAACAGCTTTTCCTTCAGGGCTTACTTCTCAGTGCCATTCAGATATTAAAAAGGTTTTTTTTTTTTTTTTTTTTTTTTTTTTTTTTTTTTTTTTTTTTTTTTTTTTTTGGTTTTCAAGACAAGGTTTCTCTGTATAGTCCTGGCTGTCCTGGAACTCACTCTGTAGACCAGGCAGGCCTCGAACTCAGAAATCTGCCTGCCTCTGCCTCCCAAGTGCTGGGAAAGGAAACTTCTTCAATAGCTACAACACCAAACCAAAGAGGATCTTTAAATACATCTTAAAATGATGAAAGCTAACCACTATAGCACCTATGACTATAAAGTACAAAATTAGCAAAAAGAAAAATATTCAAAAAAATCTATAGAAAAAATAAAAGGGATAAAAAGTAGAAATGAAGAAAGACATGAGAAAGGTAAGACATGAGTAGTTTTTTTTTTTCCTCCTACACTGTTCACAAGGTCAGGTTATAGACTGTGGGTCTTTCCCTCACAGATAATAACAATAGCACAAGGGGAAGAAAGAACCCAAAAGACTAAAAGGAACCTGCTCTTTCACAATGAGGAGAGGCATCAGTCTTCAACTTGGCCTCAGGCCTAAAAATTCGTACAAACAATGTTAGTGCTTTGGTAACTAGATGAAAGGTGGAGGGCGCTTGTTTATAAAAAAACAAAAAATTAACGTATATGAAAAAATCTGAAGAGCCTGAAAAATAGGAACAAATCTGACTTAGTTGCACATAGGAATTAACAGTAATTTCTAAGATGTAGAAGAAAAAAAGGACATCCCTCAATTGAAAAAGTTAATGAAAGAAATTAAAAAAATAAATAAATAGTTAGACCTTCAAGATTGTTTTTCCAAAAAGTATAAAAGCTTTAAAATTGCCACATGTTGCATTTAGCAATGATGTCACTACACAATAGTATGTAACTACCAGCTGGGCATACGTAAATAGCTTACAACTAATGATAGTCATGCTATTAAAACTCACAAGTGACACAAGACAGTCATCTATGGGTTTTCTGTGATTCTGGCTATTCATTCTTACATTTGACTGACAGGAAGAGGGGAGGTGGTATGGTTCCTTGAGAATGAGAATGCCCCTTGCATTTTTCCATGTAAAAGCAACATAGTAAGAATTGAAAAGCAACATTAAAATGCTTTGGAAAAAATAATGCCCAGTGGTTGGGGTAGAAAACAGATAATTAGAAAAGCACAGGTTGGCAGATAAAACTACTTTCTACTTAGCTTTATCATCTTCTTCATAAATGCACGTTTTAAAAGGAGAAAAGTCACTGTACTAAAACCATTTGCCCAGGCATTTTACAAGCTGTGTTAATCTATAGAGAAGCCAAGTAAGCCATCATCTCCTGATTCTGGACCCACTTGTATTCTGGTCAAACTAAAATTCAGGGGACCACTTTCAATTTGTTCTCAGCCAAGTCCTTCAGTAACCCAAAGATGGATAATGCTTCTAAAGGATTACCAAATAGTAAAGCAAAGTTTTAGCAATGCAGTCAGAAAAGTTGAAAAACATATAGTAGAGACATTGAAATATTATGCCAACTATTGGTGCAAATGAAGAAAAAAATAGAAAGCATTGTTCCAAGGGCTATCTATCAAGAAAACTGCTTAAAACAATTGCACCTATACTTATGAATTTCAGCCAGTGGCATTTTTAGCCTAAAGATAATCATGCATACTATGGGATAAAAATCTTTACTTGATTCCTTCCCTTTTTGAAACTAAAAATATCTACATTCACATGTTGGATTTTCAGGCACTGTCCTGTCAAAACTCTTTTTTTCTTTGAAGAATTTAATGTGTGGAATTCTGCTTTGACTCTTGATCATCCATCGTCTGAGTGTTTTAGTAAACAGGGTCTTCCATGAAACAATTTCTTTTATATTCTCTTGCACATTTATGCTTTTATTTTATCTTTTGGATTGTATGCCAACTAGCGAATAGCAAGCAGTTTCTCTAAAACACAGCGCATTTTAAAAAGGACATGTGCGGTACTGTGTAGTCTCCATTGGATATAAAGAATAACTGGTAAAATATGTTTGCCAAGAAACAGGTAAAGAAAAGAGGTGGGAACTCTGTACAGAATTGAAGACAGAACCCTGGAAAACCACTAACAGAGTCACTACTAGTTTTAAAGGAAACTCATGAGGAAGATCATAATAGAAAATAGCTTTAATGATGGTTGTAACAATGACACCAAGCATTTCCATTGGCTCTGACCCTCTATTCTTCACTCTAAGGCTTTACATGAACATATGCATTACTCAAAATCATATCTTACAGTGGATGCTATTCTCATTAACAGGTTATAGGTGAGGAAATAAATACAACAGTTTGGAAACTTGCCTAACGTCACAAAGCTGATGTGGTGCAGAGTCTTATATTTTTGCCCTTTCACAATAAGCCAAAATTAAGCTTCTATGGCCATCTCTTTCTTGCTAAGACAGGCCACATGGTCAAGTTCTCAGCTCTGAGACCTACAGTATCACTTGTGAAGATCTGCAGTAAGGAGAGCTGTGAGAAACAGTGTTGTTCTATGTAGTCTTCACCTACACCAGGACACGGGACTTACTACTGCTCAGTTCACCAACAAAGAGAACCTGGATCCTCCAAAGTAATCAACATCCTAGTTAATTTCTTTAATTAACACTGATTCCAGCCTCAATTAGTGTCGTCCTAGCCAATTACACAAAATAGTTTAAGACAACCAAAGGAAGCTAAAGCTTTTTTTTTTTTCCAGAAAAAGTATATTACATTGGAATATTGCAAAATTATTTTAGAGTGACGTTTAAGAAAATGTACATTCTTATTTTCCGTTCCCAGTTATCTCTATGGGTAATGAAAAGAAGTTTTCAAAGTACAAAGAAAACTTCAAGCAATGAAGTTCAGAGATAGTGGAGAAAATCGTCCCTTTTAGGTTCTCTTAGGCCAAGAGAGAATGTAGAGCGTCAACCTAGTGGTGGGTGGGGTCTGTAAACAATGGTTCTCAAACTTCAGTAAATGTAGGAATTACCAGAGAATCCAAGTGTAGCTGATACCCTTCTACATTCTAACCCCAGCAGCTTTGGGCAAGTGTCTCGGCTTCCCATTGATTTTAATAGTTTGCTGGCTGGAGATAACCTAAAAAAGTATCTTCAAGAGACTACAGACTCACTACCCAGCAAATATTCAACTCCATATTATATTACATCACATAATCTTGAGAAGCTGGCTGTCCCATATCCTACCTGTGTCAACATCCTTGGGACTGGACTCTTCATCAGGAAGCTTGGATGGTGGCCACATGGATGGTTCTCTCCTGGGAAACTGCCCTTCGCTGTAATCCATCGAATGTGTGGGTTGACTAACCGCAGCCCAGGTATAAAGCTGATCTTGCTATATTTAAAAAGGTATTTAAATGGAAATATTATCAATTCAGTCATAAAAAATAAGCAGGTGAAATATTATAAAATATAAAAAACAGACCAATGTAGATATATGTAAAACATTAAAATAGCATCTAACTATAGTAAAACCTAGGTCTGTCTACTTGGAGGAAGAGATATTACATTGAACTATTAGATGAGAGACTCCAGATGCCGAGTTACCCAACATCCTGAAAATGCATCTTGCACTCATCAGAATGTGAGTTCTCTTTATCTTTTTTGATTTGCATTTGGTTGAGTTTGGTTTTAAATTTTCAGGAAGCATTTCTATCACTATTTACCAGATTGGCAGTGAACTCCTGGACTCAAGCCATCCTTCTTCTTAGTCTCTCCATCATTTGAAACTACGCTGAGAAATACACCACCACTACCACCACCACCACAAAATAAGAAAATATCTGGACCACCATATACCAGCTGTCATGAACCACCCCCCACAACACACATACAGTAGAAGACTTCTGGGTCTGTGTTCATTCAGAGATGATGTACCTAACCCTCATGAGACTAGAGGTCCAGAGAGCTTAAAGGTCAGGTAGAGTGGGGGGTGAGGGTGACTGTGAGGGCATCCCTGTGGAGATGGGGAGGGTGGGGAGGAGGTGTGGAATGTGGAACAGTTGGAGAGTGGATGGGAGGTATGGGGAATACAATATGGAGTGTAAAAAATGAATTAAAAATAAAATAAAATTAAAAAATTAAAATATCTAAAGCAAATTTTTAAAAATGAAAACTCAATAAAGCAAAACCTATGGAATGGAGTAAAAGCTATAATGAGAGCTTATTATACCAATTATTCCCTATATCTAAAACTTAAAATCTCAGGTGGTCTGAAAAGAGCTGGTCTCCTAGGAGTGCTGTGACTCCTAAGCTCACAGGTGAAACCAACAGTTTTCTTCCAATAACTGGCTAAAGAGGTACCCTCCAGAAGCACACAGGATACAGGAACCATGGAAAAGCCAGAGACAGGATCCTTCCAGTCTCCATCTGTGCCCAGGAGCTAACCCTGTCACACAGCTCTCCACACCCAAATGGTGCCCAGACAACTGGTCTCCCAGGAGTGCTGACACACCTAAGATCATAGGTTCACAAGCCCACAGGAGGGACAAGTACCAGTCAGAGACAGCAACACCAAATAACACCAAAGATAACCAGCTGGTAAGGAGCAAGCATATGAACCTAGCCAATAGAAACCAAGTCTACTTGACATCATCAGAACCCAATTATCGCATCACAGCAAGTCCTAAATACACCATAACAGCAGAAAAGCAAGATTCAGATCTGAAATGACTTCTCTTGATGGTGACAGAGGATATTAGGAAGGACATAAATAATTCCATTAAAGAAATACAGGGGAACACAGGTAAACAGGTAGAAGCCCTTAAAGAGGAAACACAAAAATCCCTTAAAGAATTATAGGAAAACACAATCAAACAGGTGAAGAAATTGAAGAAAATCATCAGGATCTAAAAATGGAAATAGACACATAAAGAAATAACAAAGGGAAACAACTCTGGAGAGAGTAAATCTAGAAAAGAGATCAGGAGTCATAGATGCATATATCACCAACAGAATACAAGAGAAAGAAGAGAAAACCTTAGGTGCAGAAGATACCATAGAAAACATTGACACAACACTCAAAGAAAATGCAAAAAAAGTAAAAGGTTCCTAACCAAAACATCCAGGAAATCCAGGACAAAATGAGAAGACAGAACCTAAGGATAATGGGTATAGAAGAAAGCGTAGATTCCCAACTTAAAAGGCCAGTAAATATCTTCAATTTTATAGAAGAACACTTCCCTAACCTAAAGAAAGAGATGCCTGTGAACATATAAGAAGCCTACAGAACTCCAAATAGATTGGACCAGAAAATAATAATTAAAACACCAAACTCACAAAATAAAGAAAAAATATTAAAAGCAGTAAGGGGAAAAGATCAAGTAACATATAAAGGCAGACCTATCAGAATTACACCAGACTTCTCACCAGAGACTATAAAAGCTAGAAGATCCTGAGAAGATGTCACACAGACCCTAAGGGAACACAAATGCCAGCTGGGGCTACTATACCCTGTGGTCCCCTCACCCATGCCAGCTCAAGGCTGGGATCAGTTCAGACCTGCCACCACTTAGGAATCCTGCTACCTGCCTGTCGTGCCCCACCTGGATCCTGCCTCTAGTTCCACAGTTCATTAGACTTCGGGCTACATTCCTGGGGCCTGCTCAGAACTGACTGTGGGCAGGGTCTTCCCCCTCAAAACCAAGAAAGAATTCTAAGTAAAATCAGACTCTTTGAATGGAGTGATTCGTCTTGGCGTCCATTATTTCTCTCCCACCCTAGACTCGTTACAGCTCCAGTCTGTCTTCCGGGAAATCCAGTCTGTTCTGTGGGGGGATTGCAGGCAGTGGACCCCAACAATACCCAGCAGAATTCTCAATTACCATAGACAGAGAAACCAAGATATTGCATGACAAAATCAAATTTATATAATATCTTTCCACAAATCCAGCCCTAAAAAGGTTAACAGATGGAAAACTCCAACACAAGGAAGAAAACTGGAAAAAGCAAGAAAGTAATCGTCTTTCAACCACCCCAAAAGAAGACAGCCACACAAACATAAGTCTACCTTTAACAATAAAAATAACAAGAAGCAACAATCACTTTTTCATAATATCTCTTAATATAAATGGATTAATTCCCAATAAAAAGACATAGACTAATAGACTGGCTATGTAAATAGAACCCAGCATTTTGCTGTATACAGGAAATATACCTCACTGACAAAGACAGATACTATCTCAGAGTGAAATGCTGGAAAACAATTCTCCAAGCAAATGGTCCCCCAAAAAATATAGATTAGCCATTCTATTATTGAATAAACTTGACTTTCTTTTTTTTTTAAAGATTTATTTTATTTTATTATATGTAAGTACACTGTAGCTGTCTTCAGACACTCCAGAAGAGGGAGCCAGATCTTGTTATGGATGGTTGTGAGCCACCATGTGGTTGCTGGGATTTGAACTTATCACCTTTGGAAGAGCAGTCGGGTGCTCTTACCCGCTGAGCCATCTCACCAGCCCCAAAATTGACTTTCAACCAAAAGTTATTAAAAAAAAAAAAAAAGATAAGGAAGAACACTTCATACTGGTCAAAAGAAAAATATGCCAAGATGAACTCTCAATTCTGAACATTTAGGCTCCATATGCAAGAGCACTCACATTCATAAAAGAACCTTTACTGAAGCTCAAACCACACAATGCACCTCACACAATAATAGTGGTAATAGTGGGAGACTTCATCTCCCCACTCTCATGAATGGACAGATCTTGGAAACAGAAAGTAAACAGAGAAACAGTGAAACTAAGAGAATTCATGAACCAAATGGATTTAACAGATATTGATAGAACATTTCATCCTAAAACAAAAGACTATACCTTCTTCTCATCACTTAATGGTACCTTCTCCAAAAAATGACCATATAACTGACCACAAAACAAGCCTCAATGAATACAAGACTAAAATAATTCCATGCATCCTATCAGATCACCAAAGATTAGTCTTCAAAAACAACAAAAATAACAGAAATCCCATATACACATGGAAGCAGAACATCTACTCAATAATAACTTGGTCAAGGAAGAAATAAAGAAAGAAATTAAAGACTTTTTAGAATTTAATGAAAATGAAGCCAAAAAATATCCCAATTTATGGGACACAATGAAAGCAGTGCTAAGAGGAAAACTCATAGCTATGAGTGCCTCCAAAAAGAAACTGGAGAGTGCATACACTAGCAGCTTGACAGCACATCTGAAAGCTCTAGAACAAAAAGAAGCAAATATACCCAAGAGGAATAGATGGGAGGAAATAATCAAACTCAGGGCTGAAATCAAACAAGTAGAAACAGAAAGAACTATACCAAAACAAAACAAAACAACAACAATTGTGGCGCGCCTCCCTGCCTCCGTCGACCAGCAAGAAAGACACGCCACCACCGGGATCTTCTCAGTCAGCTTTATTCAGGAGCGCCTTGCTAGTTGATTCCCAGGACCCAGAACAGCAGCAGAGCTGCTGCTTTTATACACTCCCAGGGAAGGGGGAGGGGTGTCATAGTGGTTGCTGATTGGTGCACCAAGCCACACCTCATTTGCATGTGGCCCATTCATTGGTGCCACAAGCCACAGCCGTTAGCATATTTTCCCTTCATTGGTACTACAAGCAGTGCCTCATTAGCATATTTTCCCTTCGGGAGGGGCTACTGCCTGAGGAGGGCCTGAAGAGGGAGCCCGGGTTTTCCCGAGCAACTGCCATTCCTAAGCAACTGCCATTCCAGAGCAACTGCCATTCCAGAGCAACTGCCATTCCTGAGCAACTGCCATTCCGGAGCAACTGCCATTCCGGAGCAACTGCCACTCCCTACAAACAATAACAAAAATCAACCAAACCAGGTGCTGGTTCTTTGAGAAAATCAACAAGATAGATAAACCCTTAGCCAGACTAACTAGAGGGCACAGAGACTGTATCAAAATCAACAAAATCAGAAGTGAAAAGGGAGACATAACAACAGAAACCGAGGAAATCCAAAATATCATCAGATCCTACTACAAAAGCCTATACTCAAAAAAACTGGAAAATCTGTATGGAATGGACAATTTTCTAGACAGATACCAGGTAGCAAATTTATATCAGGATCAGATAGACCATCTAAATAGTCCCATAACCCCTAAAAAACAAACAAACAAAAAAGAAGCAGTCATTAATAGCCTCCCAACCAAAAGAAGCCCAGGACCAGATGGGTTTAGTGAAGAGTTCTATCAGACCTTCAAAGAAGACTTAATACCAACACTCTTCAAACTCTTTCACAAAATAGAAACAAAAGGAACACTACCCAATTCATTCTATGAAGTCACAATTACTCTGATACCTAAACCATACAAAGTCCCAACAAAGAAAGAGAACTTCAGACCATCTTCCCTTATGAATATTGATTCAAAAATACTCAATAAAACTCTCACAAACTGAATCCAAGAACACATCAAAATGATTGTTCACCATGATCAAGGAGGCTTCATCCCAGGGATGCAAGGATGGTTCAATATAAAGAAATCTATCAGTGTAATCCACTATATAAACACTCTTAAAGAAAAAAACCAAAACAAAACAAAAGAAAAACAAAACAAAACACATGATCATCTCATTAGATGCTGAAAAAGCATTTGACAAACCTCAACACCCCGACATGATAAAAGTCTTGGAGAGATCAGGAATTCAAGGCCCATACCTAAACATAGTAAAAGCAATATATAGCAAACCAGTAGCCACAATCATGTGAAATTGAGAGAAACTTGAAGCAATCCCACTAAAATCAGGGATTAAACAAGGCTGCCCACTCTTTCCCTACATATGCAATATAGTAATCGATATCCTTGCCAGAGCAATTAGACAACAAAAGGAGATCAAAGGGATACAAATTAGAAAAGAAGTCAAAATATCACTATTTCCAGATGATGTGATAGTACACTTAAGTGACCCCAAAAATTCCACCAGAGAACTCCTAAAATTGGTTAAAAAACAAAAAACAAATAGTCTTCAAGTCCCAACAAGTCCCAACAAGTATTACAAAGCAATTGTGATAAAAACTGCATGATATTGGTACATTGATCAGCGGAATAGAATTGAAGACCCAGAAATGAGCCCCGCACACCTGTGGTCACTTGATCTTTGACAAAGGAGCTAAAATCATCCACTGGAAAAAAGACAGCATTTTCAACAAATGGTGCCGGTTCAAATGGCTGTCAACTTGTAGAAGAATGTAAATTGACCCATCCTATCTCCTTGTACAAAGCTCAAGGACCTCCACATACATCCAGATACACTGAAACTAATAGAAGAGGAAGTGGAGAAGAGCCTAGAACACATTGGCACAGGAGAAAATTTCTTGAACAGAGCACCAATGGCTTATGCTCTAAGATTAACAGCCAACAAATGGGACCTCATAAAATTTCAAAGATTCTGAAAGGCAAAGGACACTGTCAATATAACAAAACAGCAACCAACAGACTGGGGAAAGATCTTCATCAATCCTATATCTGATAGAGGGCTAATATCCAATATATACTCAAAGAACTCAAGAAGTTAGACTCCAGAGAAACTAATCACCCTATTAAAAATATGTAGTAGAGGATGGCCTAGTTGGTCATCAATGTGAGGAGAGACCCTTGGTCCTGTGAAGTCTCTTTGCCCCAGTATAGGTGAATGCCAAGGACAGGAAGCAGAAGTGGGTGGGTTGGTGAGTGTGGTGGGGGGAGGGTTGATAGGTGGAGGGGATTTTTGGAGGGGAAACCAGGAAAGGAGATAACATTTGAAATGTAAATAAAGAAAATACCTAATTTAAAAAAGGGGTAAAGAGCTAAACAAAGAATTCTCAACTGAGGAATACCAAATGGCTGAGGAACACTTAAAGAAATGTTCAACATCTTTAATCTTCAGTGAAATGCAAATCAAAACATCCCTGAGATTCCACCTCAAACCAGTCAGAATGGCAAAGCCCAAAATCTCAGGTGACAGCAGATGCTGGTGAGGATGTGGAGAAAGAGGAACACTCCTCCATTGTTGGTGAGATTGCAAACTGGTACAACCACTCTGAAAATCAGTTTGGTGGTTTCTCAGAAAATTGGACATAGTACTACCCGAGGACTCAGCTATACCACTCCTGGCCATATATCCAAAAGATGCTCCAACATATAACAAGAGCACATGCTACACTATGTTCATAGCAACCTTACTTATAATAGCCACAAGCTGGAAATATCCCAGATATCCTTCAAAAGAGGAATGGATACAGAAAATGTGGTACATTTACTCAGCAAACAATGATTTTATGAAATTCTTAGGTAAATGGATGGAACTAGAAAATATCATCCTGAGTGAGGTAACCCAATCACAAAAGAACACACATAGTATATACTCACTGATAAATGGATATTAGCCCAAAATCTATAAGCCCAAGATACAATTCATAGACCATATAAAGCTGAAGAAGAAGGAAGATCAAAATGTGGATGCTTTAGTCTTTCTTTGAAGGGGAAAGAAAATACTCATGGGAGGTAAAGGGTGGGAGGGATGTGGAAGGAAGAGAGAGAGAGGAAGGGGAAGGGGGAGGGGAAGGGGAAAGGAGGAAGGTATGGGAGGAGACAGGGATTATGTCAGGAATTTGAACAGAGGTAACAATGGGTTATGGGGAAATGGGGATAGCCACCAACAAGTCCCATATGCCAGGAAGCAAGAGGCTACCAGGACCCACCTGGGATGAGATTAGCTGAAATACCCAACAAAAGGGAGGAAGAACCTGCAAAGACCATATTCAGAGGTTAGGCAAGGCCCTTGGTTGGGGGAGGGGGCCACCCACTTATCTCCAAATGTTTAACTCAAAATGGCTCGTGTCTAAAGAAATACAAGAACAAAGTGTAGAGCAGAGACCGTAGGAAAGATCATGCAGAGACTACCCTACTGGGGGATCCATCCATATACAGACACCAAACCCAGACACTATTGAGGATGCCAGGAAGTGCTTGCTGACTGGAGTCTGTTATTGCTACCTCCTGAGAGGCTCTGCCAGAGCCTGATAAATAAAGAGGTGGATGCTTGCAGCCAACCATTGGCATAAGCACACGGGTCCCCAATAGAGGAGTTAGAGAAAGGACTGAAGGAGCTGAAGGGGTTTGCAACCCAATAGGAAGAACAACAACATCAACCAACCAGACCCCCAAGAATTCACAGAGACTAAACCATCAAACAAAGAGTACACCTGGAGGGACCCATGGTTCCAGTAACATATCTAGCAGAGGATGGTATTGTCTGACATCAATGGGAGGAGAGGCCCTTGGTCCTATGAAGGCTTGAAGGGAAATGCCAGGGAAATGAGGTGGGAGTAGGTGAGTGGGGGTGCACCCTAGTAGAAGCGGGGAGAGGGGGGTGGGTTAGGGGGTTCTGGAAAGGAAATTGGGAAAACGGATAACATTTGAAATGCAACAACATAAAATATCCAATAAAAAAGATTTCTTACTACAGAAGTAATATTTCTAACTCCAAAAAGAAAAGAAAGATCTCAGATGAACAACCTATCAGTGTGTCTCATGAAACTCTAACAAATAAAGCAAACTCAATCCAGAATTAGCAAGGAAAGGCTCCTAAAGATTAAGAATGTATGAACATGAAATATGTAAATGAATGCAACAAATATGTAAATATATATTACACATATGGTTATATATACAGAATAAATATAAACATAGAGGGCAGTGTTTTCAATAGGTAGGATTGGGAACATTGGATAACTACGAGTGGGTGATATAAGTGCAGGCTGAGGAGCTGGCTCAGTAAAATCATATGCTGATTTCTAAGCATAAGGACCTGAGTTTGAACCCCAAAAGCTGTATGGCACAAGGGAATTCCAGACAGCAGCAAGTTGTCCTCCGACCTCTACACTTGCACCATAGCACAGCATTCATGCTCATGCGCATACATAAACATACATACAAAAGTATATACAAAAATTAATATATAGTTGTCCTTGTGAATCACCAAGATGAGAATGGTTCTTCCAAAACAAAACTGACAAGCCAACTAAAAGAAAGAAAACACAAATAAAATGAGAACTGAAACAGGAAACATGGGAACTACAAAGACTATTTGGAAGCTAATGACAATAATCTGCCAGGAAATTTTCTGGCCTAGAAGAAATACAAATTCTGAATCATGAAGGAGCACATAACCTTAACTAACCAATGATGGATACTGAAAATGAAAAGTTTTCCATCAAAGGAAATCCCAGGACCTCATAACTTCACTACTGAAATATATCAAATGTCCAATAAGCCAGTAAGTTCCTCATAATTCCTACCTTCCCCCAATAGTCAAAGATGCATCAATATCTTCTAGCTCATGTCACAAATCCAGCAATAGAAAAACAGATAAGGACATCATTGAAAACAACACTGCATATTCCAGGAACTAGAAGAATCTGCACATAGAGCTACAGCTCACATTGTTCATGAAGCACATGGACCAAGTGGAAGGAACAGAATGGCAATCATCACCTGAGGTTGTTGGTGACAAATGGTACCACAGCATTAGGGATTTAAAAGTAAGGATTGCTTGCTCATTTAGGCACAGAATGGAGGATGCATAATCTGAGTGAGAAATGCACTCACACAAAACCTGACTGAGATTTAAAAAGCTTTCAAGTAGGTGGACAGACTGAGGAAGAGAGTGACAATGACAATGATGTTGCTGATGGTGCTGTTGTTGAGTGTCTGTCTGTATGTCTGTGTCTGTTTGGGTGTAAGAGATCAGAGGGCAATGTCAAGTGCCTTTCTATATTGATCTTCACCTTATTTGTTGAGACAGAGTCTCTCCCTAAACCTGAAGCTCACTGATTGGACTAGACCACTCTGGGAAAACACGGTCACTCTAGGGTTACAAAGTGCACACTGCTCCACTTTGCTGTTTACAAAGCTGCCAGGTATCCAAATTCATGTTTGTACAGCAAGCACAACTTACTGAGCCTCACAGATAGAAATGAGCTTGTCACATCATGGTATCTTGATACACTGCACAGGTTTGATAAACATTGCCAAACACAGTTAGTAATAATTATGCTCATTTACTAATTATTCTCATCCTCTCTACAAGCAACCCTGATTTGGAGTTTGGGAGTTTTCTGCTACAATATTTTGAAAAGGAGTGAAAAATAAATCATTACAATTAATTAGATAGCAAAAGTTGATTTCTTGTGATATTTCAAAGAAATCATTAACTAATAACAGTTACTAAAAAAGTGAAGCCCTTCCCATAAACATTTTTAGTTCTCAGGCAAAAAAAAAAATCAAATACAAACATCTCTTTTCTGCTGTATTAACTGGGGCATCATATTGTAGGTTAAACGTGTGGGTATTGCTTCAGAGAAAGTTTCATTTTACTGCATAAAAAAAAGATGCTTTATCTAATTAAATAATGTATAAATTCCTTTTATCACTCAAGGAAAGAAATTAATTCTCATTTTCCAAGTTTCTATATCTGTAATTAAAACTAAGCTAATTATAAATATTTCTTTTATTATTTTCTTTATGTGTGTGTGAATCTGTGATGAGTATGTACAGTTGTGTGTTCAGGTTCCCACAGAGGCCAGAAGGAAGTGCTGGATCCCTGGAGCTGAGAGTCACAGGAGTTCATGGCCATCTGAACTGGTTGCTAGGAACCCAATTCAGGCTGTATGGTAAAACAATAAGCACTCTTTACTATTAATTATTATTATCACTATTATTATTGTATTTATTTATATCCCAAATGCTGCCTTCCCCCCACCCCACCCAGAGAGTAAAGGAATGGCTGACCAGTGACCAGCCCACCTTGGGATCCATCCCATGGGCAGGCACCAATCCCTGATACTATTACTACTGCTATGTTGTGTTTGCAGACAGGAGACATGTGTTCTCAGAGATATGGCTGTCCTCTGAGAGGCTCTACCCAGCAGCTGACTGAGACAGATATAGATACCCAAAGCCAAGCATTGGACAGAGGTCAGAAATCCCTATGGAAGAGTTAGAGGAAGGACTGAAGGAAAAAATAAGCACTCTTAAGGACTAAGCCATCTCTCCTGCCCAAGATAAATGAAGGCTGGAGTGGTAGTTCATTAGTATACTGCTTTTCTAGCAGGCATAAGCCCTAGGCTCTGTGCCCAGCACTGCAAAAGGAAAAACAAATCTTATTGTGTGTATGCACCTTATTTTCCTCATGTTTTTCCTGTGTATTACTTAGGCAGCAGTATATTGTGTGTGTGTGTGTGTGTGTACCTAACATACCTCACTTCCTCTATGATTCTCGCTAATCAACAAATGGATTAATTCCAAATTGATTTTCAAAATTTGTTTTATCATTTCTTGAGGCAAATCCTGAGAGACAAGTCCTACTTTGGAGGGAACCTGATGACCACACAGTCTCCTACTGTCCTATCTCTACTCTTGCAGCTTTGCTCTGATAAACTAAAATCCCTCCCATGACACAGAGTTGTCTTGTTTCAGAGACTAACGTAGCTGTCCCCCACATCACTGCGGAAACATCTTCTGACACAGCATCACCTCCCTATCTCCTGGAAACGCAAGGTAGCAACACGGGATAAACCAAAGAGAAACTGCTTTGCAGGTGCTCACAGCTTTGAACAGGTCATCATTTTTTTTGAAGTATCCTAAAATAAATGTTTCCAAGTTTAGAAGTGTTTGAACACAGGTTCTGATATGCCTCAATATATTTCATTCTGCAGGAGTCTCTTTTCAGATACTTGTAAATTTTTCTTTCTTTTTTTAGAAGCTTAATTTTAGCTATAATTTAAAAGTTATGGTATCTAATTGGGGTTGATACTCCAGTAAGCAGACAGTCCATTCTGAGATTCATTATGTTGTTGATCTTGTCAGAAGATTTTATTTACTTTATTTGTATATTTATATATGGTTGTCTGTTTTTACCTCTGTGTGTGTAAGTGCAGTTTCTGCAGACTTCAGAGAAAGAAATCAGATCCCTTAGGCTGGAGTTACAGCCAAATCTGGGCCACCTGACTTTTGTGCTGGTAATCAAATTCAGGTTGTCTGCAAGAACAGCAAGAACTCTTAACCACTGAGCCATCAGTCTTTTTAGGCCCAGCATTAAGGGTTTTTAAAATGAACTAAATAATTACAACCTGTTAGTTAAAAAATATTAAGAATATGAATTAGAAAGAATACTTACCATATAAACTATGGTCATCCAATCTTCCAAACTAGAAACCGTGACCACTGATAAATCTATACCTCATACTATCAGTAAATCATGAAGAACGGCTGTTTGTATGTCAGATATAGCACTAGAATTCACTTTCTATTCACCCTGTTTGTATGTCAGATATAGCACTAGAATTCACTTTCTATTCATCCTAGTGGCTTTGAACTCTTAAACTGAGTACAAAAGAATTTCCCATGGTTACTATGTTAGCCAGGTCTCTAGAGTCACAGAACTTATGGACATAACTTCTGCCTCTGTCTCTGTCTCTCTGTCTCTCTGTATCTCTCTCTCTCTCTCTCTCTCTATATATATATATATATATATATATATATATATACATTCTAATAAATTCTCTTCATATACATATATGCATATGTATATGAAGAGAATTTATTAGAATGACTTATAGGTTGCACTCCAACTAATCCAACAATGGCTAGCCATTAATAGAAATTGCAAGAATCCAATAGCTCAGTCCCATGAGGCTAGGTGCCTGCTGCTCTTTGGTATAGGCTGAAATCCCAAAGAAGCCATGGCTCTAATGCCAGTGACGAAATGGTTTGCTAGGAAGGCAAGGGCAAGAAAGCCAAGAGAGCACAAATCTTCTTTCTTCCATTGTCCTTATATGGCTTCCAGCAGAAGGTACGGCCCAGATTAAAGATGTGCCTTCCTGATAATCTAGATTAAAAACATGTGCCATCCTTCCTCAAGTTCCAGATGAAAAAAGCCTGTGTATTTCAGTCTCAATATCTGGATTATAGGTGTACCCTTCATTTCTGGATTGTCGTTCATTCCAGATATAGTCAAGTTGACAACCGAGAATGGCCATCATAAATCCACTTCTTGTCAACTTGACACACAATCCAGTCCTTATGTCATGATTTCCAAGTAAACAC
The DNA here is from genome assembly GCA_902729485.2 of Mus minutoides. Classification (NCBI taxonomy): domain Eukaryota; kingdom Metazoa; phylum Chordata; class Mammalia; order Rodentia; family Muridae; genus Mus; species Mus minutoides. Next base: position 1,545,770 of record LR749651.1, on the reverse strand, counting down.
AATAACCAGGTCATTATAACACCTAAACAGAATATAACTATCCTATGTACAATCACAATTGCATGACATCTATTTAATCAGGTTATAATTATGCCTAACATGATATAACTATCCCTCACACAACTACAAACACATTATAAATTTGGAATAGGTAATAATGTTCCCCTTGGGGACAGCCTTTTAGTATCTCAAACTTAAATAATGGTAACTATTGATAGTCTCTTTACTGATGTTACAACATATGACAAAGAAATTGAAAGAAAACATAAATATCTGTATGAATGCATTCTTAACAAAATCCAACAGAGCATTTATACTAATTATAATCCTCATTTCTTTAAGGCCATGAGACCTTAGCTGGTATTTATAACTACCTTCCTCTACTACCCATTCTGTATTTCTTCCACTCTCTGCAAGTACCTCAGCAGATGGTAATCCATCTCCTGGAGTGACTTATACCATCATTCCTGATGGGTCTGTGCCTGTTGTGGTCATGCATGGATTCGGCTGTTGTAGTTTTCCATTGACTTAAATCACAGGAAATGATTACCATCAAGAGATGTCCTAAAGGATCTTCTGCACTCCCAACATAGTCTTTCTAACCTCCATTATGGAGAAGCAATGAAATTTCCCCCATCTTAATCTGGATCAATCAACCCTCATAACACTGTTATTCCTTTCTTAGCCTGTTGATTTAAGGGCATTAGAAGCCCAAAGTGACCATGGAGAAGTCTGAGCTTCCAGTTCAATGGAATGTTTGTTGTGGCTCCTAGCAGGAACACTTCCCTCTGTGGAACCAAAACTTATAGGCCAGAAGAATTTGTGGTTGCATGAACAGAAAGCAAAAATTTCCCTAGTATGTCACTAGGGGTGATTGATCCATCCCTTGATTCCTGAATCCTTAGATCCTGGCTATGGAAGAAACAATCCATACATTGGATGCTGATTCAAAGCATATATTACCTTCTAGAAAACCCTGCCACAGCCCTCCATGTTGGTACCACCTAACTGGCACTGTAACTATGTCTTCAAAAGGCAATTTCATCTTTCTATCAGGCCAGCTGCTTCCAGATGCTGAGGAACATGGTAATACTAGTGGACTTCATGATCATGGGCCCACTGTCATATGCCTCTGACTGAGAAGTAAGTTCCTTGGTCAGAAATGATAAGGCATTCTATAAGTGCATGGATGGTGGGTTTAGCAAAAGAATTATGCTTAGGAAAGAAAAAGATATAGCCTGAATAAGTATCCACTTTAGGAAGGATAAGATGTTGTCCTTTCCATGGAGGAAGTGTTTCAGTGTAGTCAACCTGCCACCTGGTTGCTGGCTGGTCACCCTGGGGAATGGTGCCATACCTGGGGCTCAGTGTTGGTGTCTGCTGTTGGCACATCTCACAATCAGCAGCAGCTACAGCCAGGTAGGCCTTGATGAGTGGAAGTCTATCTTGTTGAGTCCATGAATTATCCTTATCTCTGCCATCATGGCTACTTTGTTCATAAGCACATTGGGCAATGACAAGGACAGCTGGGGAAAGAGATCAATAGCTGCATATCATGTACCAGAAGCTGTGTTAATTTGTTTGAGCAAGAACAATACATCTGGTACATCAGCTGCAATCAGTTACTACCTAATTGAGTTTTTGATAGGCAACTGTCATTCTCTATAATTCATCTGTCTTCTGTACTGGCCAGATAGGAGAATCAAAGGGAGATGTGGTGGGAACATCTTTCAAGTCCTTGATGATTGCAGCAATTTCTACAAATCTTCCAGGGATGTGACACTATTTTTTGACTCACTATTCTCTTTGGCAGAGGCAACTCTAAAGGCTTCCATTTAGCCTTTTCAACCATAATAGCCCTCACTCCACAGGTCAGAGAACCAATGTGAGAATCCTGCCAACTCCTAAGAATATCTATCCCAATTATACATTCTGGAACTGGAGAAATAAACACAGGATGAATTTAAGGACCTACTGGACGTACTGTGATTTGGACATCAGCCCAAACTCCATTAATCACCTGGCCTTCACGAGCGCCTACTTTAACTGGAGGGTCACAGTGTTTCTTGGGATCTCCGAGAATCGGTGTCAATTCAGAACACGTATCCAATAGACCCTGGAAAGTCTGATCATCTCCTTTCCCCAAATGTGCAGTTACCTTTTTATAAAAGGTTATACATTTTTCTGGGGAAGAAACGAAGAAAGGCTAACAGTAAAACCTTAAGGAATCCTATCAAGATCCTTCCTCAGAGGAACCCACCACCCTTCATTCAAAGGGTTCTAGATCAGCAAACTGGATCAAATCCACAAAGTGATTTACTGGCCCAGATTGCCTTTTGCCATGACCTAGTGCAGCCCTTCTTTCATTTGAGATTTTTTTGATTACACAGGTCAAACCAAAATTCTTATCTATTTCACGCCTGGAAAGAGCATGCATGTAAAATTCAGCTCACCTGTGCTGACCATTAAAGGGTTGGGAATTATGAACACTGCTGTGTCTAAGATGCCTATTATAACTACAATCACCTTGCCTTTGGCAATTCAATGCTGCCAGCTGTCTTCTGTTACTTTAGGGTCTAGCTAAACCCATTGCTTTTAATTCATTCAACTGAGCAGTAGCATCTCCAACTCTAAGGTCTGGCACACACACACACACACACACACACACAAAGTGATGACAAAACTCTTCAAATGTGCTGGTGCCCCTCTCACCAGTTTGGGTCTTATAGGATTCCTGAAGGTCATATCTTCTGGGACTTCCCATTGTGGAGGATTAGGTTTTACACAGAGCATCTGCCCACTCTTAACAATGCAACTTCCCTGAGCCTTAAAATGCCTGCATCAACACTAAGCCAAAGGATATCAGGCATTTTTAACTTCTTTTCAGTAGGCCATCTTTTGATAAATGCTTCAGTCAAACATTTAGACAAAGTTTGACACCATTTTTAACTGTGTGAGCTTCCATATTAAAGCTAAAATCTCCTCTACTCAGACAGCCCATGTCAATAAACTCAGCCTGATCTAGTTTTATGTTCCTTCCACCATTATCCCATACCATTAAAATCAATTCCCACACATGTTCCCCAAACTTCTGCTTGAATGAATTAGCAAACTCATCAAGCTCTTCAGTGGTGTAGCACACCTCATGGATAACACTTTCTACCTCCCCTCTAGGAGCCTGGCTTACCCTGAATCTGGCTATATGTCTAAACATAACTACTGGTGGGCCTTGGGGAACATCAATACTGTGTAGCCTGGCATTGCCTTCAGAGAAAGTCACTCATGGTTTTAGCAGACAACGAAGTGAAAAATATCTTTCGTGAAAAATGATAAGTGCAATATTTCAAGGGGTGAGGCTAAAGGTACTACTTCCTCAGATGAAATAAACCCTTGAGAATCTGAAGATTCAACATTCTCAGCTTCAGTAGGATCCTCCCACATATCCCCATCCAAAGTTACAGGACTCAATTCTCTACCAACCAATGACCTTACATTGGGAGGAGAGGCCCCTTGGTCATACAGACTCTATATGCCCCAGTACAGGGGAACGCCAGGGCCATTACGTGGGAGGGGGTGGGTAGGGGAGCAGGGCGGGGATGCGGGAGGGTAAGGGGAAATTTCTGGATAACATCTGAAATGTAAATGAAGAAAATATCTAATAAAGAGAAAAAAAAAGACTTAAATTTTTGCTGTAATTCAACCAACCTTACAGTAAGGTGTGATGACAAAACTCTTCAAATGTGCTGGTGCCCCTCTCACCAGTTTGGGTCTTATAGGATTCCTGGAGGGCATATCTTCTGGGACTTCCCATTGTGGAGGATTAGGTTTTACACAGAGTATCTGCCCACTCTTAACACTGCAACTTCTCTGGTTTGATTTTCTCCAACTTGGACTCTGTGGCTGCTGGAAAGAAGATTCTCTTCTTGGGCACACTTAGAAACATTCAGACTTTCTATGCCCATCTGTAGCTGGTCCATTTTACTCACTGGGTTCTTTGTTGTCCTTCACTACTCTATGACGTTAGTTAACTTATCACAGAGCCCATCCCTATCCTTTATCAATTTATCCAGACATGCTAAAGAGCAACCAGCCAGCAGGAACATTTTCCTTATTTGCCTTTACCTATCAAAAGTCTTGTATATAGGGTTACCAAATCCAGTGCCACTCACAATTGGTCAATCAGGATAACCAAATGCCTTATAGATTGCAGTCCAATGGATCGAACAATGGTTAGCTGTGAATGGAAAGTCCAAGAATCTAGTAAGTGCTCAGTCCCACAAGGTTGGGTGCCTTAGGTGATATTCTGTAAATGCTGGTATACCAAAGAAGTGAGCTCCCATGTCAGTGAATGAATGGATGTGCAAGCAAGATAGGCGCGAGCAGGCAGAGAGCAAAATGTTCCATCTTCCATTGTCTTTTTATAGACTTCCAGTAGAAGGTATGGCCAAATTAAAGATGCAACTTTCTCCATCTCAAGATCTGGATTAAAGGCATATATCATCCCACTGTAAGATTCAGGTGAAAATCCTGTGTCTTCCAGCCTCAAGATATGGTTCATAGATGCCCTTTGTCATGGTTTGAATATGCTTGGCCCAAGGACTGGCACTATTTGGAGATGTGGCCTTGTTTAGTAGATGTGTCAGTGTGGATGTGGGATTAAGACCTTCGTCCTAGCTGCCCGGAGGTCAGTATTCTGCTAGAAGCCTTCAGATGAAGAGGCAGAACTCTCATCTCCTTCTGCACCATGCCTGCCTGAATGCTGCCATGTTCCTGCCTTGATGATAATGGACTGAACCTCTGAACCTGTAAGCCAGTCCCAATTAAATGGTGTCCTTGTAAGACTTACCTTGGTCATGGTGTCTGTTCACAGCAGTAAAACCCTAACCAAGACACCCTCCATTTATGGATTGTAATTCATTCCAGATATAGTCATGTGACAATCAAGAATAGCCATCACAGTCACCACAACCCCAGAGCATTCTTTATATCATGTGGGAAATAGTTTTCATAAACGCAAAGAAAGATCTGCTTGTAGCTGCAACAGAAAGCCTAAACTCTCCAAGGATTCTGAGAAGGAACTGTGATTGCTGGTGAGCATGAGAAGATCCTCCCAATGATGGACCTCAACCTTTGTTATCTCAACCTTTGCAGTCTGTTTCCCCCACCAGTATTGCTCATCATTTCTTGAATGTACCAGGGTCTTTCAGAGCCTTATGCCTCTCTATATATACTCTTGGGGCTAGAGAGATGGCTCAGCTTTTAAGAGTACTGGCTGCTCATACAGAAAATATGGGTTTGGTTCCCAGCACCCATGTTATGTTGCTCAAAACCACCTGTAACTCCAGCCCCAGGAAATATAATACCTTAGTCTCTAAAGGCACCACACATGACATACCCACACAGAGACACTGGTAAGTACACATATACATGAATAAGGTTTTTTTTTTTATTTTTTTTTTTTTAGGGTTTTTGTTTTTAATCGAAAAAAATCTGCATTGCTTCCCAAATCTTGGCTTTAATGATGAATACTCAGTATCATGGGGATGGGAGTCCAGGGAAATTATCTCTGAACATATCTTTAGTAGAGTTTTTAGATTAAGTTAATTAAGGTGGCGAGACACCCCAAGGATGTAGACAGCATCATTCCATGGGGGAGAAAGGTAAACTGAATAAATCTGACAACAATCTGAGCAGCAGACTTCACCACTCTCTGCTGCCACCAAGTGTAACCAACTGCTACACACCTCTGCCACTGTGACTTCCCCATCTTGATGAGTTGTTTCCTCAAACCCTGATCCAAAACAAATGCTTCCTTAAGTTGCCTTTGTCTGACAGTAACCAGAAAAGAAGCTCCTCTTATAAGCTCCATTTGACCTGGAAGCACAGATGCAAAGGGCTCCTACTGCAGTCCATATGCCTTCTACTTCACAGTCAAGTCAGAGCATTTCATAGCATCTAATCTGCTAGTCCACTGTGGGACCTGTCTCTCTCCTCCAACCCATGGGAATATAAGCTCTCAGGACTTGGACTATGTATTATTCTTAAATGGGTAGGCCTTGTGGAGATGCACATCTGGTGCATCTTCTTGTGAACTTGATCATGATTAATAGAAAGTGTGTGGGTTTCAAACCAAGAGGCTTGTGGGTTAAATAACAGGCCCATGTTCTTCTGGAAATCTAGATGTGAAACCTTGCCTTCTTTGGATAATATAAAAACAGGAATAAATAAAGTTATCTCCAAGTGAATGTTTTGTGACTGATTGAGATAAAATACGGTTAAACATGAATTTTGCCCACAAGAATCCTAGACATGCCTATGGAAAGAAGGAAAACTAGTGAAGATGACTGTAGTCCCTAGGGATGGGCACTGCCCCAATCCCTTCAGAATCATACTAGAAACAGACATGAATTTCCCTTCATAGTGATAAGGAGGAATTCAGGTCCATACAAGATAGATGAGCTGCCCACTTTTTAAACAGTCAGCACAGACCACAGCAAGTTAGGTATGAGCTGGACATCATGACAAAAGCTTGTTAAGGCAAGAGTCCTTCAATCCAATGTAAAAGAGATCCCATGCTGAAAGAGAATGGCTGGAGCCATGGCTACATGGAGAATAAATTCATCTGTGATAAGAGCCTGGGAGGGAGGGTTCATAATTTGGTTGTCTATCCTTTGTCACTGGATATTACAAATTCTATAATGGTATGCTGTATACTTTCCCGCATCAGTTGATCACTTTTTCTACCTGACAACTTGGTAAATACATTAAGTCGTACCCAAGCATCCCAACTGGGACTTGAATTAAAAACCTGGGGAGCAAAAATGCTTCCAGCATGTGTATCAAAGCACAGATTCCCCTCTATGTGTACCTAAGGAACGGCCCCAGAGACAAAGAACGTTCTAAGGCAAAGAAAGGGTGGAGGACAATTATAGGCTAGAATTGTCCAACTTCCATGCCATAATGCCTTAGAGTTTCTATTGCTTCAACAAAACATCATGATCAAAAAGCAAATTACGGAGGAAAGAGTTTCATGGGAGGAAGTCAGGACAGGAACTCAAACAGGGCAGTATCCTGGAGGCAGGAGCTGATGCAGAGGTCATGAAGGGATGTTACTTACTTTATTGCTCCCCATGACATACTCAGCCTGCATTCTTTTTTTTTCTTCTTTTTTTATTAGATATTTTCTTAATTTACATTTCAAATGCTATCCCGAAAGTTCCCTCTCCCCTCCCCCTGCCCTGCTTCCCTGCCCACCCATTCCCACCTCTTGGCCCTGGCGTTCCCCTGTATTGGGGCATATAAAGATTGCAATACCAAGGGGCCTCTCTTCCCAGTGATGGTAGACTAGGCCATCTTCTTCAGCCTGCATTCTTATAGAACTGAAAACTACCAGCCCAGGGATGTCACTACCCATCATGGGCTGGGCCCTCCCTCATTGATCACTAATTGAGGAAAAGTCTTAAAGCTGGAACCCATGGAGGTAGTTTCTCAACTGAGGCTCCTTCTTCTCCGATGACTCTGATGACTTGTGTCAAGTCGATACACAAAACCAGGCAATCCACATACTATGCCTGAAATCTTTTTTTCTTACACCTGGGGGACCTTTGAAATGGAATGTCAACTCAGGCTTGAATAAAAGCTGACTCTTTATCTTAGTCTCAGTGAATATCATTGTATTTTCTTTTGCTGTGAACAAACTGCCCAATAAACAGTTGAAGGGAGGAAAGGGTTATTCGGCTCATGGTTCAGAGGACATAGTACATGCGGATGACTTAGACCCAGAGGCACGGCTGGATCCTATCTGTGGTGCAGAAACATGAAGCAGAAGAGAGGCCAATCTATAGTCTTCCAACCCTATGTGCACAGCCCCACACCTGTCAGCTGGAGCCACATCCAAGAGATTCCATAGCTTCTCAAAATAGCACTACATAAGAACATTCTTCATCCAAACCACTAACTGGTTTTCTTTTCTTTTTGCAAGTGTAGCCATGAGTAGCACACCCCTACCCCCACCCCTACCACCATTGGTGCCATCAGTACCCAGAGTTCTGAGGCAAGTTGAGTAACGTAGAGAGACCATAGCTCATATCATGAACATTGGGTCATACCAGAACCTTGGTAGTAAGAACTAGCTCTGGTTCTAAACTCTTGCCAGCACAGGGGGGGGGGGGGTATGATGAATTTATGGACTGTTTCAGCCAAAACAGAGGAAATAAATTCTCAGTCTGTCTCCATACTGCTCACCATGATGGGACAATTTGTAAAAAGGACAAAAAACAAGCTGGGCAGTGGTGGCACATGCCTTTAATCCCAGCACTTGGGAGGCACAGACAGGCAGGTTTTCTGAGTTCAAGGTCAGCCTTGTCTACAGAGTTAGTTCCAGGATAGCCAAGGCTACACAGAGAAACCCTGTCTCAAAAACAAAAACAAGCACAAGCAAACAAACAAAAAAAGGCTAGGACTGTGCACTTGGAGATGGAGCCCTCCTCCAGTTATCATTCTGCAGAAATAATGAATGCCAAGGGACTATAATTTCCTCAAGAGTGTCATTCTAACAGAAGGCAAAATCTGAATCGTGGGTGCTATGGGGGCGTGACGACTCCCTGGAAGAAATTTCACAGAATTTTGACTTGTTAGACTGCCTTACAGGAGGAGGGACAGGCTGAGCAAACAAGGGTCAGTGGTGGGCAGAACCATCCCTAAGCTAGGATGCTGCTTAGGTATGTATATGTAATGCTTCATCTTAGTACCCCAAAGATGACAGGCTTTCTTCTGTCCTCAAGAACCTTGCAAAAGCATGGGATATCTGAATACCTATAACAATTTTCTTAAGCAAAGGAAACACCAAAAGAAACTGCATTCACAATTTTCCAAGACTCCCTCCCTCAAAATGCAGACTTCACACTCCAGTGCTGACATTTCTCAAAGGTGTGAGCTGAAGACAGAGGTTTTAAGAATTTTTTTCAGGCTAACATGTGGGAAAGAGAAGTAGTACATATATTAGAGTTAACTGTTGGGTTTCTTCATAGGGGGAAAAAAAACCTTAAAAATTAAAACTTAGTTCTAAAGCTTGTCAGTGGGTATTTATAGCACAGGAAGCAGGCTGAGACTAAGACTAAGATCTGTGGGAACTCTTGCTACTTCTAGAACAGACCCCAGAGCAGATGCTGAGATGGGGGATGATTTCAATGGTTGGGAGAAGCCTAGCACCATATGACTACAGTTATCAACATAGGGTAAAAACAAGATAATCCTCATGTGCAAGCATTTCACTTAGAGAGCTGAAATATAACTTGAAAGAATAAAACAGAAACTCTGAACTAGTTCCTTCTAAATCAACACTGTAAACATGTACAAAGTTGTAATAACCATGCATATCCTATCAGGGGGTGGACAGCTAGTAAGATCATAGTTTTTTTGACCTTATACTACTTTCTAAAGCTCTGGACAAAGGCGGGCTCCTCTTAGAATTTGTCCCTTGGCCTTTGGACAGACTTCCAAAACCCTAACACATTGATATGCACAGCCTGTAACAATTATCCTAAAAGACTCTCAAAGACTACTGCAGGTCAGGCATGGCAGAGTTTAATAGCCTGAGAGCCCATCGCTTCTCTGCTAATGGTTATGACCAGTCTCCTCCCCTCTACAGGGAACTCAGCAGCACCTCCCACGAGTGACACAAGGCCCAGATGGCTGTAAAACTCATCCCAGTGTAAGAGCTACAGAAGTGGTTATTACAGTCACTAACAGAGTTGTCTGAGAGGCATTAGCTTGACTTTTTATCTGTGAGGTAATGTTAGCTGAGGAGTTTAAAAACAGTGCCAGTTCTGGAGGCAGCTTGCTGAAGAATGCCTGCATCACCCCATTTTTGATCCTAGTTTAAATCAGACCAATCCAATGAGGTTGTAATCAAGACATGCCTCTTTTATTTTTGCTTGGCTTTAACTTTGTAAAACTGCCCTCATGATTGCCAACAACTTCTTAGTTACAGCTGAGGGTATGGGATGGACTCTGTTATGGTTTGTATATGCTCAGCCCAGGGAATGGCACTATTAGAAGGTGTGGCCCTGCTGGAGTGGGTGTGGCCTTGTTGGAGTAGATGTGTCACTGTGGATGTGGGCTTTAAGACCCTCATTCTAGCTACCTGGAAGTCAGTATTCTGCTAACAGCCTTCAGATGAAAATGTAGAACTTCCAGCGTCTCCTGCACCAAGCCCTGCCTGGATGCTGCCATGTTTCCCCCATGATGATAATGGACTGAACATCTGAACCTATAAGCCAGCCCCAATTAAATGTTGTCCTGATAAGAGTTGATTTGGTCATGGTGTCTGTTCACAGCCATAAAACCCTAAGACAGACAGACTGAGGGCTTGTTTCACTGTGCATTACTCAACTGTGGATATGTATAAATATATGTTTATATGAAAGTGAAGTTATTGGAATGACTTAAATGTTGCCATCCAACTAATACAAGAATTAGTAGCTGTAAATGAAAATCCAAGAATCTAGTAGTTTCCCAGTCCTACAAGGCTGGATGTCTCAGCTGGTCTTCTGTATATATGGTATCCTGAAGTAGTAGAAAGCCTTATACTAACAAGTCAAGGTCAAGAAGGTAAAGGTGTGACCTAGATTAAAGTTGTGCCTTCCCTTCTCAAGATCTCAATCAAAAGCCTGAGTCTTCTAGATGCAAGATCAAGATCACAGTGCCCTTTATTTTGGGATTGTGATTCATTTCAGATCTAGTCAAGTGAGAAGCAAGACTAGCCATCACGCATTGGTATGCATGTTATCGCTGGGTATGGAAGAGACTAGCCAGGACTCACTTGCACTATTGCTGACTAAATGTAATGGATGGCTATCTTCAAAGCTTCCCTTGGAGCCCACTCTATCTGAGCATCAGTAACCTTGGTTTTGTGTCTTGATATCACCAGCTGTAAAGTCCTGCGATTCCTTAAAAAGGAAAAGCACCTAAGTAGAGGTCAATCCTGCAGCAAATTCAACTTGGTTTACAACATGTCTCATTTGAAAAGAAAGCCATGTTAGTTTAACTTATCAAGGGACATTGGTGAAGTGACCCCTCAGAATGGACAGAGACTACTTTTTCAACATTTGAATTGTTTTCCCTAGGGTTTCTGTAATCTTAACAAGATCCTTGTAAACCGGGCATGGTGGCGCACACCTTTAATCCCAGCACTCAGGAGGCAGAGGCAGGCGGATTTCTGAGGTCCAGGCCAGCCTGTTCTACAAAGTGAGTTCCAGGACAGCCAGGGCTATACAGAGAAACCCTGTCTCGAAAAACCAAAAAAAAAAGAAAGAAAATATCCTTGTTTTGATCAGTACATAGTGTTTAAATAAATAAATAAATAAATAAATGTTATTATCTTAGGAAATGGGCAGAGTTTCATTTCTCTCCAATTTTACAAAGTGATTTAGGTATTTTATTTTAAAAAAACTAATATTTTCCAGTGAACTTCACAGTGGAGAAATGTATAAATGTCTTCCAACAATTTTATAAATTAAAAATGAACAGTGTTGAGAATTTCCTTGCAGAATTTGAAATGAGCAGCCGAGGGCAAAGCTAAGGCTGTGGTAACTGACTCCCTGAACACAAATGAGGAAATGCACAAAAGGAAGGCCAGTTCTATTTTTGACTGAAATTTAGCACTTCAGTTGCCACAAGAGAGCAACAGCCTTCAATTTAATCCTGTTTTCAGTGCAAACTGGAGACATAGGAATGAGCAGTGCAATGAAATAATGGAAAAGCATGCATAAAAAAGGGAACAGAATAATGTAATATCAATAGTCCTTTTCTCATTTTATGCACACCTTTAAGTACAATTAAATCACTTCAAAAAATCATACTTAGTATGTATGATACAGGACTTTAAAATACACAAAATATATAATTACACATATATGCATTTTATAAAATTCTTGATCTAGAATATATATCCTATAAACAAAGTTATTACAAAGGAAGGCCTTTAACATTTTTAAGGATTGTTTGAATGTTTGATAGACAAACGATTATTTAATATCCCTAAACTTGACTTTTTGGAATACTTTGTGTTACAAAAGTACATTGCAATGTGTCATGCCAACACTGATTGATAAAAGGAAAGCAAAAGAAAGAAAGAAAGAAAGAAAGAAAGAAAGAAAGAAAGAAAGAAAGTCAGTCAATCTGGGGTTAAGCCCATGAGGACAGTATATATTGAGCAGGAATAAATTTTTTAACAGATGGGATTTTTATTCAGTTAAGTTTCTAGATTTGAATGCCTGCATTTTATACTTAAAGTTGTTTTGGTTTGTTGTTTTTCAAATAAGAAAAATAAAAGAGGCATGGGATTGTCAGAAGGCTTGGTCAGAAGAGAGAGCTGGCCTAGTGGGCGAAGGTCCCTGAGTCTCATCCTTTATAACACAGAAGGCAGGCCTGGGGGCTCACACCTGGGATCCAGCACTTAGGAGGCAAAGCAAGGAGGATCAGGAGTTCAAGGTCAACATTGGCTACATATCAGGCTTCAGGCCACCCTGGCTACATGAGATTCTGTCTCAAAAGTAAGTAAGAGATAACATGGGAAAAAAGAGAAAAGAAAAAATGAAAGAACTAAATAGAAAGTTATCATAAGTAATAAAAGGTGGCATTAATTCCACCAACAATTTGACCCTACCCCCCATTTGTCACCCCCCATTCCTCCCCACTTCAGCCTTTTTCCTCTCTTTCACTGCCATCCCCTCTGCTGACAACTTTCTCAATTATACACAAGAAGTTAACCAAAATTAATGAGCAATTCAGGGGAAATGTTTCATCACTAGACTTAATCCTAGTACAGCATCTCATCATCAGAACATAACCCTTGAGAATACATCTTATCAAGGGACATTGGTGAAGGGAGGGCCAAGAACAGCTTCCATACCTAAATAGCAACTTATATCTACAGGACACGTTTTTCTGGGGTGCAGTCTCCCCAAACCTGTAAGATCAAATACCCAAGTTCCCAGAGCCATCCTCAGAGCTGCTCCATGTTTTGATTTTGTTGTTGTTGTTGTTGTTGTTATTGTTGTTGTTTGTCTAAAGGGGACTCCAACAATCAATATTTTAGAAAGCTCCCAGGGCACAGGGACTAGGAAGAAAAGACCGTACGTAGGTCTAGCAAGGAGGCAGCTAAGGGAGCCATTGAGGACCACAGACAAAGTTTTGGTTATCCTACAGTTAAAACATCCCGACCACAGCAAACAAGGCCCAACACTGTTAGTTTTAGAATTAATCATTTGGCACTACAGATGCATGTCAGTGGCAGAGCTCTTGCTAAGGCCAGCACAAAGTCCTGGCTTTGCCTCCCAGTATCTCCACAAGAGGGCGATGGAGAAGTGGAGAGGGAGGAGGAGGTGGAGGGGGGGGGGAGAGAGAGAGAGAGAGAGAGAGAGAGAGAGAGAGAGAGAGAGAGAGAGAAGAAACTAATTAGAGCCTATTGTACATGCTCTGACCCAAGACAAAGGTAACTGAAACAAGCTGCATTAGCAGGAAGGGAACTGAAGCCAATGGTGCCCTGTGGTTGTGGAGGGTGTAATATGAAGGGCACCAGCTTCTTGGGCTGAAATTACATGTCTGCCATTTCCAAAACTATGTGGCCCTGGCCACGTCATTCATCCTTTTTCTGAGTTTCAGTTTCCACACCAACAGATGAAAGGAGGTTAAAATTAAATTGTAAATCAACTAATCGAAGTAGAGCCAAAATACTTAAAATACTTGTCCTGTGTAAGTGCTGAACTCAGGATCACGACATAAACAAGAACATAAACAAGAAATGAAAACCTCCCGGGCTTTTTCACACATTTTTGCCAGCTGCACCAAACACACCCACTCGAATTCATTCACCTGCATTCACCATAGCAACCACCTGTTCGCCTTCCACCTCACCACAGAAGTACCCACCACAGGGACTTCAAAGACATAACACCTTCAAGGGCATAGCCTCTAGGAGTTTTCAATGACATATGCACCATATACAAATAAGATGGGTATCCAGCAAGTCAGAAGTATACTCATACATGTGTTCAAACAGTTGAAATTTAGAGTGACTTCTTAAATTACTAAAAAACAAAACAGTCAACTCCCCAGTCTATGCTTTTAGATCAATTAGTTCGGCCTAGGGACATAAGTCAGTGGTAGAGAACTTGTCAGAGCCCTGGGTTTGACCCCTAGTGCTAGGCCAGTCAGTAAGTTTCAGAGTTTTAGAATGGCTATGTCCACTGTCCCACCTTCACCCCATTTCTGGGGTTTTAGACACACTGCTACCCCCAACTTCCTATGAGAGCTCGCACTTAGCACCTGTTGATCTAAGTCAGCGTAGGAAATAATAGCTTTCAGCATATATTTTCATTCACATGTGTCTTTATACTTGAAAACACTCACTTTTTAGCCTGTGACTTACCCATGCAATGATTTCATATCACAAAGCAGCAACAGACTCCACTTTGTGTGCACATGCTGGAGCAGGACTCTACACATGCGTGCACATGCTGGAGCAGGACTCTACACTTGTGTGCACATGCTGGAGCAGGACTCCTCACTTGCACTGTGCAAGGAAAGCAACCAACACCGATCCATCACAAAGCCGGCTGAGAATTTACTCATGCAACTGAAAACTATCACCTATGAGCTTAAATAAATGGGGAACACATGCAGATAATAATGCTTCAAGATCACAGGAGCAAAGCCAGGCCTGTGAACTTAACAAAAACACTAGTTCCACAAAGGATGAGACTCTTTCATCCAAACACAAAGAGCTGGAAGCCTGACATTATGCACAGGTGCACTGATGAACCTGTCATCCATCCATCACATTGTACCACAGAGTTGACAGGCAAGACTCCTGACTTTCTCCCAAACTTCACCTCCCCTTGGTCTTTATTGATCCATGGACCTCCCTCAGATAACTCTCCCTCATGAGCCTCACCTGGACTTTACTCCTACCAATCTTCTTTCAATTGGCTCATCTGGGGATGCCTTTAGCCACTCCCAAGGTGTGTTCTTTAATAAATAAATTACAGGTGAGGGTGGTAGTACAGCAGATATTAAGGACAAACAAAGCCCTGAGTTCAAGCCCAGAACCCTCCCCAAAAGAACTAACAGAGAAGTCACTACTTTCAAGAAAACAGCTGACATCAAGCCAACAGCAACTTTCTCTGCATTTTACTGGCTGTCTGCCTTTGGCTCCATTAAGGCATCTCTGAATGCCTCTGCATTCCTGTCTTGTTTGCAGCCATTCTATAACTAATACTAGGTGAAGTGTAGTATGTGCTCTGAGAATTAACATTCATAATTAAGACTGGAATGAAAGAAACTGTGATGGCCAAGAGCCATGTAATCAAGTAAAAGAGGGATTATATGCTAGATAGCAATTTAGGAAACATGTCACTTGAGAATTTATTGTTACCCACAAATCCTGACTCCATGAAAAGACTCAAGTGTAAATCCACCAATGCCTCTGACACAGCACACTCATGTAAATATGCAACACAGAGGGGAAGAGTCCCCAAAACATCAGCTGCGAACTCTTCTACATCACCTATTTTGCAAATAAGAGCCTATAAATATCAAAAAGATGCATCATGTTGAGGGTGTGGCTGGCAGAACAGCAGATAGTAAGGACAAAGAAGGCCTTGAGTTCAAGCCCCAGCACTACCTAGACCCCCAAACAAAACTAACAGAGAATCACTATTTTCAAGAACACAGGCAGCATCAAGCAGTCATTTATAGACTAAGTACTCAGAGCAAAGACACATTTTTGTTTCAGCACCTGTGAGTGATACATTAAAGCAGGAGATGGCTAGAACTGCAAAATTACTTTGGGAGGGATTTGTCCTGACAATGGACTTAAAGTAGGAGCAGGCAGAAGCATGATTTCCCTGTGCTTCAGTTTCTTCTGTAAAGAATATAACCCTTCATTAACAAGCTCACTATGAGGATGCAATGCCTACTTACAAGTCATTTACAGCGAATCTGCTGTGGTGACCTTTCTATGCTTTTAAAGACTGGACGCTGTTGTAACCACCAAGGGCTAGTGATGTCATTTAGTACAGTACAAGATTAGCATGCATGAAGCCCTGGATTCAAAACAAACAAACAAGTATCAAGTAACTCGGAACAGACAGCAACGTGAAGCCTGTTACAGCCTGAAAAAAAAAAAAAAAAGAATCAAGGTTAGCAAGTAACTCATACTCTGAAGAAGGAAGAAAAACCAGGAGGAGGTAGACACACCCTTTCAGCTTCCTTCTACCGACCTGGCTGTGATCGATCAGCCTTACAATACTGCAGCCACAGCTCCAGCTGGCCATACACTCAGCTATAGCATCTCAGAGCCAGGGAGAAGCCTTTCTTCCTGTAAGTCACTTCCTGACAAGTGTTTTACTACAGCAATGAGAAAAGTGGCCAATACACTCATGGAAAGCCAACTGGAAATCAGAGGAGTGATTCCTCCCTGCCAGATACAGATGACATCAGGCCCAGAGACAGGATCCACCACTGTCTGGCTCTCCAAAAGCATCCTTTTCAACTCTGTTCAGTCCTCATTCCAAAGTGTATAGTGTCCAAATGAATGTGCTTCTATATAAGATCCATCATCCCTTATAAGCCCCCACAGACACCTAATTCACAGAGAATTGATCTAATGACCTCTCCCCAAGCTTCCAGCCATGAATATCAAAAGGCAGGTTGCTACCCACCCGGGGACTCAAGTTCATCTTCCTCCTTTGTAAGAGTACACCTTTATTTACATCTCATCGGTTTTTTTTGGCTCTCCAGAACTAAATGCTAACAATCTTTACTGTCAATCTCCTCTATCTTTAATATGAGAATCTGTTAAGTTAACATGTAAGACACTGAGACACCCTGCTCCCTAGTTGGTTCTGATTGGTAAATAAAGTTACTGGCAGCCAATGTCTGGGCAGAGAAGACCGAGGCCCAACTTTTAGGATTCCTGGGCTAGAGACAGGGAGGAAAGAAGAAGAAAGAGGGATATCCACCCTGCCATTCCAGGAGAAAGAGAGGAAAGATGGTACGACTGAGAAGGTGTGGGACAGAGGGCATAGCTGCCATGAAGGAGCTAGAGAAGAGTGGGCCCAAGAGGGTTGACCAACTGGGCAACAAAGATGGGATATAGATTTTAGTAATTAATAATTTGAGAATTTCGGAGGGAGGTGGGTTAGCTATGTGGAGATTGGGAAGTGGCCCAGTCATTGAACTGTTTTAGCATATCAAAATATAAAAGTTGTATGTTTTTTATTTGGGAACCCAGAACATTGGAGCAGATAGTGAGGAACTCGCTGGGATCAGTTTAAGTATTTAATTAGGTACTTCTAGAGTCCTCCAACAACCTCTAAATATACTGTGAACACTGGTCCTCTCTAAAGGAAAAGCAAGGCCCTCCTCTCCACTATCCCCACTTGGAAACTGCCCTAAGTCTCTGCAATGTGTATTTTGTGACTAGCTGCCTACTACACATGATTGGAGAAAGAGAAGGCAAACTCACTGGCTAAATTCTCCTTCTAAATATTACCTGAATTCACACCAGGAATAAGCCAGTTGCAGCCAGCTACCCAAGTCTATGCAGCTGCCCTTCTCCAGCCCTACCTGAAAATGGAAGTTTTGTTAGGCAATACAGACTGTATTGTTTGTGTAATCCACACCAAAGCAAGGCTGAGTGGTTTGACAAAGTCTGTAAGACAGTTACTGTATTCAAAAATACTGTCTATCTGGCTCTTTACATAAAACCTTTACTATCCTCTGATCTAGACAATGAAAAATATAATAAATCCTCCAGTGTCCAAAGTCTAATAAGGGTTGGGAAGAGGATCCTACAAGCTCCTGACTGGGTTGGTTGTATACTCAGTAGAAAGCACCTTCATTTGGTCATTGTGTCCCAATCCTACCCATCAGTGACAGCCTGATGGTAGACATACTGTTCAAAATAGAAGAATATGAGTCTTCATATGGGAGCAGGCAGGAGCATAACGTTCCTCTGCTTTGATTTCTTCTGTAAATAATACAACTCTTTATCAAGTTCATTATGAAAATACAATGAATACTTACAAGACATATACTTCCTTTAAATAGAAATGATGACTACTTTGGCATATCCAGCAAAAAAAAAAGGAAAAGAAAGTCAGGATAGAAGATCTGGGCTGAAATGCTCATTTTAGTAAACGCCTATCACCTACAGTCAAGATGAACTGGGAACCACGACTCACTGTGTGCCAAACGGGTGATTCCAAGTCCAAGTTCCGGAAGCCCAAATGCGTGTCTGAAGCAGCATGATCCTCTCAAATGAGCAAACACAAAGAAAGCTTGTCACTGCCTTAAAAAGTACATCCCAACTGTGTCTTCTGAAACATTTCCGTTTTAAAAAAAAATCTGTTTAGTTAGCATCCAGAATCCAGAATAAGGAGCTTCATTATAAGGAGCCATGCATCATTGAACCACACATCACTATACTTTGCTCAAATCTACCCTCTATCACTTTTCCTCTGCTGACTCTTCCTTCCTACTCCTGCTGTTTGTTACCCTTCCTCACTCCACACAGAGTCCCCTTCTGCTTCTGTGTCTCATGTATTTATATAACATAATATACTACCTATATTTTCTATGTATACAGATCTCATGTGGAAGACAATATGATGTCTTCCTCTCCCATGTCACTCTTGTCAGCTCTCTCTGTCCCTTACACTCCTTTCTCTGTGCATACACTTTCCCCCAACTTTCATGAAATTTATGCATTGAAGTTTGAAAAGTACATAGCTGGGGGCGTTTCTCCATCCACACCAATCCTGAAACAGGACATGGCCACTGGATACACGACATGGCCATTAAGAGGCATAACAACAAGTACCATTACTGTATAAGCAATACTTGCCCTTGTTGCTCTTATGGCATTGAACCTAGTAAGTGTTTGTGTACATGAGCCTATAAGGAACATTTTAATTTCAAACAACAACAACAAAAAAAACAGGAATCTGAGTCTGAAAGAGGATGTTTTCATGCATTGCTGGGATGCATCTGCCTCCTTCTGATTGAATATTGGCATCTTAAGGCACATAGGATGAGTGTGTATGAAACATGCTGCTTCCTAGGATCACCTATGTAATCAGGCCACATGTTCTTAGGATGCGTGAGACTTCGTACATCTCAGCCATGTCCTCCGCCACTGAGTTCCCTACTCTGCAGTGATACTCCTGGACTGCTAATAATGGAAGTGAATAAAGGTTATCTGTTTTCCCTTCTTACATAAGATTAATAAAGCAGCATATTAAAATTTTATTAAATCATGTACCAGATCAAAACATGTTTGTTCTTTCGTTCTTTAAAGACAGGGTCTTACAGTGTAACCCAAGCTGGACTGAACTCACACTAGAGTTCAGACTGGCCCCAATTACACAGCAATCCTGCTATCTCAGCTTCCTGAAATGTCAATCATGAACCGCCACATCTAGCTTAAAAAATTCTTGTATGCAATACTCTCAGAAGTGTGCTTAACGACGCGTAAGGTCTAACACATTCCTGACAATATACACAGTCATGACTACAGGGTGCCATCATGCAACTATCACAGAGTAGTCGTAGAATGAATTATAGGAATAAAAAGAAACACCACTATTTCCCAACCTCAAATGAATCAGGAAAGTGACAATATATAATTAAAAAGTAGGTGTAGCAGCTGAAACCTATAATCACCATACTCAGTGGGGGCTGAAGCAGGAGGATTGTCACAAGCTCAAGAACAACCTGGAATATATAGTGAACTTCAGGTTAGTCTAAGCTAAGTCTCTCTCTCTCTCTCTCTCTCTCTCTCTCTCTCTCTCTCTCTCTCTGTGTGTGTGTGTGTGTGTGTGTGTGTGTATGTGTGTGTAATTTGTGTGGTAAAACTTATAATAAAGGTCTTCTGCTTTACTCTGATATGATCACTGCTACAGGCATGAGAGATATAATTTGATTCCTCATAATATATCTTGTGATCATAAAAAGTTCCTGATACAGGGAAGTTTTTCTAAAGCCAAAGTATACGTACTTCAAAGAATGAAACCAAGTTGAAACATCTTAAAACGTAACCACATATTATTCCTTAAAGAAATAAACATATTTCTTAAATGAAATATGAATTCAAATGGAAAAGTTGTTCTTGAGGAAGACAGTAAGGAACTTTCTTCCTGTGTGTTTTTCTGACTGCTCCTTCCCACTGTCAATCCTTCCCATCTCTCTCATTAGATTTACTCATCTAAGCGTTTCCATATCTATGGAAGAAAGGATTATGGCGGTATAGCAAACTGATCTTCTGCCATGTGAGATTCTTTCCTTGGTGATAGCAATATCAGATAAAATAGCTATCTTTATTCTGTGCTGAAGCTTTCCTTTAAAAAAAATGAACCTTTCATTCCTCCACTCTACATCCTCCATAAAGTATCTCCAACATTCACACATATAAACATAGCTAAATCAGCCAGTCATATTTGAGCATAATATTTCTCCAGAAAACGAACATTGAAATGGAGTGACTATGGAATGGTCATGAACACAACAGCCAATAGGTATGATGTGTTCACCTTTACAACTTGTATTACTTCTCTGTAGCTTTCCCTGTCTTTGCACTTCTATCTGTTCCACTGCATCTAGGAAGACATTGAAGAGTGAGACTTAGAGCAAGAATGCTGTGATTACAGCGGTAGAATTGAGAAGAACAAATGGACTAAGAAATGGAAGCAATGAAAATCAGAAACCCAACCCAAGGCTGAATCTCACACCATACACTGCTCAAGTCCATGCCCCATTGTGCCTTCCATCCCCCCAAGTGGTTTCATGATTCCATGATGGTTTCGTGATGGAGATAAGTAAGGCTTGATCAGTTAAGACAATTCACTGAATAGATTCTCTAGTTTCTCGTGCTCTCATTCATTATGGCCTTCCTTGCAACCCTGTTCTGCACAAACCACAGCATACTGGGGGAATGGCTAAGCGGGTTTCTATAATCAGAATTTATAACACAATAAGTAAAAATAGCATGTACCAATTACTGCGCTCAATGATTTCTAACAAGCTTATTTAGCTATAAAGACAATTCCCAAACAAGATATGATTATCACTGAAAAAACTGTAACTTGATCCTGTAAAAACATAATCTTGGATTTCCATCCCATCTCTTCCATGTAGGAAATCGAAGTCTAGCCTCTGCTCTTAACCACTCTGGAGAGACCTTTCAAGAAAACATAGTGATTCAGCTCTACGGAATGCCGCCACACACATTTTGACTTGTGTTTAGACATTACTGGGTGAACAGTCAATTTAATACATGTCATATTATAGGGCAGTTGCTGAAGTGGGTACTCAAACATGGTGACAACAGGAGTGGCATGTAATTCTGAATAGTGTCCCAAAAGGAGGACTAGAACTGGAACTGGAGAAATAGCACTGGAGTTAAGAGGTTACTGCTCTTGCAGAGGACCAAAGCTCACTTCCCAGAACCCACCCTGGGCAGCTCACGACCACCTATAACTCCAGCTCCAGGAGATTTGACATCCTCTTCTGGGTGTCAAGAGCACTTGCACTCAAGTGCACATACCCAAACAAAGACACACACACACACACACACACACACACAGAGAGAGAGAGAGAGAGAGAGAGAGAGAGAGAGAGGATTAAAAATAAAATATTTTTTTGTAAAAAAGTAAATTTTCACTTACAAGGCCAGATTGAAAATAAGAACCCATCACTAAGCGATACAGTGAGTCGTAACGAATATCTGACACCAATTCAAAGACAAGAAGACTAGGTGGGTGTCAGAAACCACACAGAGGCTGGCGGGACAACTAACACATGCAGAGAAACAGAAGACAAATGCAGCGACAACAGAGTGGGCAGCACATGCAGCAAGTGGCTGCAGCCTCGGCTTCCTTGTCAGGAGAAGTCACAGAAGCGTTACCAAAAGAAAATCTAGGCAGCCCACTTAAAAGGGTAGCAGTCCTATGCAAGAATAAGACCAGAATTTTTGACAGCCTTAAGTGCAGCTTGAGGATTCAGTGAATCAGTGGCCCCGCTTGTGTTATCACACAAATGTCAGAATTTAAGGGGAGATCATGCTGTCATTTTCCATGATGCACGGGGCTAAGGCAACGCAACACTTTGAGGTAGAACCTGCTGTTGAAGTCTGACCTACCCTAGGGATATCCTAAGAAGACGAGATCAGAAGTCAGAGAAGTCAATGTGCCACAACTCCAGAGTCAGGTACAGCTGCCAAGAAGTCTCTAAGAGAAGGATGCTCAGAAGTGTTAGGAGGAGAGCATGCCAGCAGTTAAATGTAGGGGCTCATTAGTCCCATTGTTGGTAATTAGGAGCTCAATGTATCACTGTGGACCCCTTCTTGAACTCAGAATGAGGTCAGTGTTGGACCAATACTTGAAGCCAACTGTCTTCCATAATCTTTGGGGTTAGTGGGCTGAACTCTGAAGTTCAAGCAGTGTCTCTGACTGTAGTATCCTCATCTCCACACCAAGGACTTTAATGTCAAGTGGGATTTGAAATCATGGAGACTGGTCCTCCTATACAGATGTCAGTGCTGGGCTGGTAATCTCTGGAGATGGAACGGTGGTAGATTTTGCCTCACCCACAGGCTGCAAGCTAAGTGTGGCCAGCAGAGGCTTCTCTTACACATGTTTCCTGTTTTCTCTCCCATGGTCAATGATAGTGTATTAGTTGGCCATCAATGTAAATGCACTTCTCTATCTTGTTTAGTCTTGTGCTGTCCTCATTTTGGTGGTTTTCCCTCCTAATGGTGTTAGGGACTCAGCTCACAACAGTAGGCTGTTCACAAAGAAGATCCCCAAATAAAAGTGGAAGTAAGAGCCAAGTCAACTAATACACAAATCACCCCTCAGAAACACAAGAAAAAAAGAGTTGAGGATGTAGCTTGGGGCATTATGTGGCCCTAAGTTCTATCCCCAGTAGAAAAAAAAATTAAAATAAACAGAGAAAATCCCTTCCATGAAATGATATAAAACTTCCCAATCACAATTATGGTCTGATAAATAGCCTCCTATCCCCTGGAAAGTCTCACTTTGTCTCTAAGACCTCATCAATGAACCATGACCTCTTGTCATTTGTAAATATCAACCAAACAGGAATGAGCATGGCTAAATTCCTTCATGTACATAAAATTGATCAAACTGTACTCATGTTCAAGCACACTGGTACATATCACTTACATAAGTAGACACGAGTGGGAACCTAGGTGGTCTCTTTGCATATTACACCCTTGTTTTCGTCCTTTTTGAGTGCACAATCCTTTTGTACCAAAGGCCAGCTCTTCCTGACTTGTACGCTTTGCTTTCTTTCTTTCATAATTTTATTTGTTTGTTTGTTTGTTTGTTTGTATAATATGTAAGCTCACTGTTGTTGTCTTCAGACACACTGGAAGAGGGCATCAGATAGCATTACAGATGTTTGTGAGCCACCATGTGGTTGCTGGGAATTGAACTTAGGAACTCTGGAAGAGCAATCAGTGTTCTTAACCACTGAGTCATCTCTCCAACCTCTATTTATTTAATCTTAAGACATGGTCTTACTATAGCCCACACTGGCCTTAAACTCATGCATCCCCTATCTCAGTCTCTGACGAGCTGGAATTATAGAATGCTTTAGTTACTCCTATTGCCATAAAGGCAATTTATAAGAGAAAGCATTTTATTGAGGGTTTGTTTATAATTTCAGAGAGTAAGTCCATGATCAGCTCAGCAGGGAATGGGGTAGCAGGCCAAGCAAATATGGTTCTGGAACAGTAGTGGAGGGCTTGCATTTTGAGAGGGAGAGGGAGAAGGAGAGGGAGAAAGAGAGAGGCATGCACACAGAGACAGAGACAGAGACAGAGACAGAGACAGAACTTATTGTGAACAGCCTGGGTTTTTAAAACCTGAAAGCACACTTCCCCCAAGTGTCCCAGACCTTCTTACTGTTCTCAAACAGCCTCCCTCTCTGGGGATCAAGCATTCAATATAATTCAACCTATTGGGAGCATCCTCCCTAAAACACCACCCAGACCATTGACCTATCCTGATAGCTATCCATCCCCTGACCTATCCTGATAGCTATCCATCCCCTCCTTTTTGGTTGTTATTTTAATAAAGCATTCCTTTCTACTTGAACTATTTTATTGTGAATTTTATTGACACCTGGTATATAGGATAAATTTCCTTAGCATTTGTGGAAGAGTTAACATGAACACCCAAAAGTTTATGTGTGTTTTAAAGTTTATAAACTCTTTATCAAGAAATGGGAGAAGAAATAAAATGTTCTTTTATATTTTCTAAAGCAGGAGGAATCAAAATGGTAAGCCCTAAGAAGATACAAGATACATCTGAAAACTTTAGCTGAAGAAGGGGAATTTATAAACTATAGCAGTAAGATTCCTCATATCCAAAACTGTAGATATTTTTATTGACATACATAAATAGAGACTGGTAGGATGCTGTCACATCACAAAATCAGGGGACAGAAAGACAGCCACAAACTGAATCCTACTGGGTTCCATTATGTAAAGAACTATCCCTGGGAGAATTGTTGGTTGGAAATGCACACAGCAACTCTTTTCTGGAAATCAGCAGAGGGAATAATGATGAGAAAAGTGTCTCCCTGGAGATGAGCACATTCATTCCCATCCCCCAGACTTTCAAAATCTCCAGTATGTTTTTGTTCTTTGTAGTTTAGGGAAAAAAAATCTTTATCT
Organism: Mus minutoides; assembly: GCA_902729485.2. Lineage (NCBI taxonomy): Eukaryota > Metazoa > Chordata > Mammalia > Rodentia > Muridae > Mus > Mus minutoides. Next base: position 1,521,007 of record LR749651.1, on the reverse strand, counting down.
CTATTCAGAAAGCTCTGGTACTGTTTATGATCTGGTATTTTAGAGTATGGAACAACACTTCCCATGAGAGTACCTTTAAGTGCCTCTGTTTTGTGTTCAGTTGGTAGAGGCACTAGAGAGGTAGTATACAGTCAAGGACTATGGCAAGGAGGAAACAAGTACTTCCAGCTGGGGAACGAAATCCCTATTTTGTGTGTTTGTTTTTTAATTCCACGTGACACTTAACCATCTTCCAAGATAGCATGGCTAAAGAAGTGTTTCCAGTCTCTTTATCATTAGGGTGGAGTCAGATGACACATGAGAAATAACCAGGTTAACTTAAAAGGAGAAAGAGAAAGGCTCATTGGCAGAACCCTTTCCTAGCATGTTTGGGGACCTGAGTTCATCCTCCAGCATCACAATAATAAATTAATAATTTAAAAAACCTAAGTAGAGGATGAAGATTATCCTGTTCTTTTCGGTTTATTCCAGTTTCATATTTACTAAATGAAAAGACATTTTAGTTATGAGCTTTATTCAGGAAAATTAAGCTAATTTGATAATAGTTTTCATAAAAAAAGCAAGTGCTAGACAGTCATGTGAACTTCTCCTTGAACAATACGAAGGAACTTACTCACACATCCACTCATCCCAGCTAGGGCAACAATGACATTCAATAACAGTTTCATGGGAGTCCAGCATGTCAATCCAATGGGCTTATCATGCTTGCTTATATGGCAAGGAGGAGGGGTGAGTGTCACCCCTCTTGAGGGACCTGTCGATGAAGTTACCTTTCCGAGTGATGTAGGACCCACTGTTACAGGGATATTGACGTCTCTGTTTCAAGGGACGGGGAAGTCAATTACAACGTGTGTAGTATATAAGATAGTGGAACGTTCTGGTGGACTTCGAACCTGTCTCAATGTATGTCGAACCTGTCTCAATGTATGTCGAGAGAAGAGTAGTTGGAATCTGAATGACCCCACCCTGACTTCCTACTTCTGTGAGGTAGCATCAACAGGCTAGATTTTGAGAATACCTTGTAAATAATCACAACTTCTTTGATGGAGATGGCAAAGGCTGGTATAATTAGATAATAGCATGCAATATACACAGCTAGTGTTTCCCTGTATCTGTATTGTGTTTGCCATATCTCCAAATTCTATATTGATAGCTACCAGAATGTAGCTCTACAATAATCCACACTGCAGGCCCCTGGGTCTGTCTCCAGAATCAGCTCCCACAGAGAAGAGTGGAAACCTTTAAAATTGTCTCATTCTTTCCACAGGAGAAAAAGATCTATCTAGCAGTGACTAGCTGCTATGTCATTCGATAACATTCAAGAGAGAGAGAGAGAGAGAGAGAGAGAGAGAGAGAGAGAGAAGTAGGGAGGGAGGGAGGGAGGAAGAAAAAAAGAGGGAGAGGAAGGAGGGAGGGAGAGAGAGATTTTAAAGAATGTTCACAGGGGAAATTTCCTATACAGAACTCCAATGGCTCATTCTCTAACATCAAGAATTGATAAATGGGACCTCATGAAACTGGAAAGCTTCTGTAAGGCCAAGGACATAGCCAATAAGACAAACTGGCAACCTACAGATCGGAGAAAAACTTCACTAACCCCACATCCAATAGAGGGCTAATAACCAAAATATATAAAGAACTCAAGAAGCTAACCACGAAAATACCAAACAACTCAATCAAAAAATAGGATATAGAATAAAATCAAGAATTCACAGCAGGGGCTGGGGAGATGGCTCAGTGGTTAAGAGTGCCGATTGCTCTTCCTAAGGTCCTGAGTTCAAATCCCAGCAACCACATGGTGGTTCACAACCATCCGTAACAAAATCTGATGTCCTCTTCTGGAATGTCTGAAGACAGCTACAGTATACTTACATATAATAAATAAATAAATAAATAAATAAATAAATAAATATTAAAAAAAAAAAAAGAATTCACAACAGAGAAATCTTGCCTGGCTGAGAAACAAGTAAAAAAAAATGTTCAGAATCCTTAGTGATCAGAGAAATGCCAATCAAAATGAGCATGAGATTCCACAGTACACCAATCAAAATGGCTAAGGTCAAAACCTCGGGGGACAGCACATGTTGGCAAGAATGTGGAGAAAGAGGAACAGTCCTCCATTGCTGGTGGAATTGCAAACTGGTACAACCACTCTGGAAATCAATCTAGAGGTTCCTCAGGAAATTGTAAATAAATCTACCTGAAGACCCAGCTATACCACTCTTGGGAATATACCCAAAAGATGCCCCACCATGCCACAGGGGCCCATGTTCCACTATGTTCATAGTAATTTTATTTTTGATAGCCAGAAGCTAGAAACAACCCATATGTTCCATGACAGTAGAATGGTTACAAAAAAAATGTGGTTCATTTACACAATGGAATACTACTCAGCTATTAGGAATGAGGACATTTTGAGTTTTGCAAGCAAATGGATGGAACTAGAAAATATCATCCTGAGTGAGGCAACTCAGACCCAAAAGACAGGTATGGTATGTACTCACTAATAAGTGGAATTAGCCAAATTGAAAAAAAAAAAAAAACTACAGGAATACCCAAGAATTCAAAAAGCCCAACAAGCTGAAGGGCCCAAGTGAGGATGCCTCAGTCGCACTTGGATGGGAGAAGAAAGCAATTACAAGCAGGGAGGGAGGGACCTAGGAAGGAAAGTGGATGGGATGGGGTGGGAGTGATGGAAACAAGGGAACATGATGTGGAATTGGGTGAGGGGAAAGGACTGAAGCCCTGAGAGCCAGAAGAAAGAATGGAAACAGGCAACCTTGGGAGGTAGGAGGTTGGAGGACCCTCCAGAATGTACCAGAGACTTAGGAGGTGAGAGACTCTCAGGACTCAAAGGGACAAAATGCCCTACAGTAGGGAGAGGGAACCTGTAGAGCCCACCTCCAACAGAAAGTCAGGACATCAAGTGAGGGATGGGGTTGCCATCCCACAGTCAAAACTCTGACCCATAATTGTTCCTGTCTGAAAGAACTGCAGGGATGGAAATGGAGAGGAGTCTGAGGAAAAAGAGGTCCAGCAACAGGCCCAAAGTGGGATCAAGCTCAAGGGAAGGCCCCAAGGCATGACACTATTACTGAGGCTATAGAGTGCTCATAAAAAGGGACCTATCAAGACTGTCCTCTGCAAGACCCAACAAGCAGCTGAAAGAGTCAGATGCAGATATTTACACCTAATCAATGGACAGAAGATATGACTTTACAGTTGAATTAGGGAAAAGCTGGAAGAAGCTGAGGAGGAGGGTGACCCTGTAACAGGGTGAACCTAGACCCTGAGATCTCTCAAACACTGTATCACCAAGCAGGTAACATACACCAGCTGATATGAGGCCCCCAACACATATAGAGCAGAGGACTGCTGGGTCTGGGTTTAGTCAGAGAAAGATGCACCTAGCCCACAAGATACTAGAAGCCCCAGGGAGTTTAGAGGTCTGCTGGGGTGGGGCTGGGGGGACATCCTCTTAGAGACAGGGGATGTGGGGAAGAGGAATGGGATGTAGAACAGTCAGAGGGTAGACCAGGAGGGGAATAAAATCTGGAGTGTAAATAAATAAATAAATAAATAACAAAAAATATTTTTAAAAAGAAGGTACACAAGTCGTAGAGTTATCTAGAAATTTTTCTCACAGGTCAGAACTGAAATCTCAGAATAATTTATGAGATTTCCTGTGCACATACTAAGGGAGGATGGGAAAGATCAGCAGTTAGGACTGGTAAACAGGAGGAAGAAGGAAATGAGAAGCATGTTTCTGGGGACAAAGATAGCCTCACTGTGTAGCTCAGGCTAACCCTGAAACTCTTGATCCTCCTGCATCACTCTCCCAGGAGCTGAGACTATAGCCATGAGCCACCACTCCTGGCTCTATAACCAGCTTTTGGCCTTAGCCTCTGTTCACATTCACTGTCTTTAGAGGTATGTTTGGCAAAACAGAAAAAAAAATGTAATTACCCATGTGATCAGAATTCAATGTCCTCAATCACTCAATTCCTGGGCTCTGCACACAAGATCCACCCAGACTTCCCAGCTTCTCATGAAAGATGCACATATGAGAATTCTCAGTTTTAGGTGCATCCTCAGAGCCATGGTACGTATGCATCACATACCTGGGGAAGTTGACACTACTCTGGTTGGAAGATGCTAATCCGGGAGTGCTGATGTTCATGGTGCCTTAGAATCATGCCTTTTGAGTTCCTCGCGATTAACCCTTGCTGAGTGGGCGCCCCGGTAAGGGCAGATGCTGTTGCTTCTTCTTGCCAATGTTTAGTGCACAAATGAGCTGGGCAAACACTCACATAGCATTCTAGTGTCCATGGAAACCTGTGACCCACTGGGACTAGTATATTTGCCCTTTGGTACTGCTTCTGAAGGAATGTCTCTGTGACCAGAATAGAAATATTGATGTGTGAGGTATGGATCAGGGAGAGCCATTTGCCTACATATGTTCAGTCTCTACCAGAAAGAAAAGTTCTGAATGATTTTAATTAGTCTGATTAAAGCAGGCTAGAAAACTAAGAGACTGGGTTTCTTTTGTTTCTTTGTTTTGTTCTGTTTTTTAAAAAGGAGGTTTGCCAACTACATTGAATGCCCTAGTCCAAAGAAAAATATAGAAAAGAAAATCTGCTCCCTCGAGTGGCCCAGGGGAGGAAGCTTGCATCACGTGTTGTTTTGAAATTATAGGGTGATTGGGCAGACACACATCACAGCTGTTACACCAACTGCAGTCTACCCTCCAGACAGAAGTGAATTCTCCTACTTACATCAAATGGAGCTGAACTGGACCCGGAGTTCTGATTACACGGTTCCCTGAAGCAGTCACTGAAAGGAAGGAGAAGACCCATGGCGATGATCCGGGAGCAAAATTTTTCTGCCTCTTCTGGAGGCCCGTTCTCCTGCTGGCTAAACAGCTTCTCCAGCAGTGTTCGCCCTGCATATGAAACACAGTCATTAGAGGGGGATGTCGGCAGATCACCTGGTTCAGCACGCTCCCGAGAGGATAGTAAACATCTCCAGTGAGCAACGGTCTCCAAGGCTACTTGTGTGCAGAAAGGAGCCCAATGAACGAAACTTCAGGGTGAGGCCAGATACCACATAGGAAAAGGCAGGAGGGTATGTTCTTCCAGGCTCCCAAACACATCCTGCCTCAAAAAAGAATGGTCTCTATTACTGACTGTACATTCTCCATCTGAAAAGAACCTCCACCCCTTTGGGATTTAAGTAAGCATTTCTCTTTTGGCTTGTTTTCTGTTTTGTTTTTGTTTTTGTTTTTGTTTTTGTTTTTGTTTTTGTTTTTTTCCCCTGCCTTCAGAGTATTCTTTGAAGAAGCAGTAACTCAAACTGCCACCACCATTTTGGGCCTAGAAATGTTAGAGACTGACTGACAATCACTTTTTCAGACCCAGCACTGGAGAAAGGAAGAGAGTAAGGCACAGACAAAAGGTATCAGGCCATAAAACAGGCAAGAAAGCTGGCCAGAAGATAAAAGTCATCCTGAAGAAGAAAAAAGATTGAAATGTTTTCAGTTGCTCCATAGAAACAGCTATGTGTGGGGCCCTGAAAGTTGGCTCAGCCATTAAGAGAATTTGCTCCTTTTACAGAGGACCCTGGTTCTATAAAATCTACATTGTGACCCACATTCATCTATGGCTCTAGTTATAGAGGATCCTCTTCAAGCCTCTGCAGGCACCATATACATGTGACAAACATACTTACAGGCAAAACACCCATGTGCATAAAGAAAAAATAAAGTAAAAGTTCAAATAATTTTTAACACAAGAAACAGTTTTATATTAAACGTCTAAATTTAAATATTTTGTTGTTTCTCCAGAGAAGAATCATTAAGAAGGAAGGATACAGCAGAAACGGAGGTTCCACAAACATCAAGACAGACAAATGACAAGATATAGAGAATAAATGTCTGTAGACTGCAAAGAAATAAAACTGGTCATTTATATTATAACTCCTCCCTGCAAGTCTTGGAGAACACACACACACATACACACACACACACACACACACACACACACACAAAAAGGGGGCAGGAGGGCTATGAGAGTCAGATATCTGGAGGACCAGGGTAAGTCAGTGTCTTCTAGGCATGGTAGTAAAGGACTGCAGTACTGAAAAAGAAGGGGCACCCCATGCCGCACCAGGGCCTAAAAGCTGCTGGCAGTTGATGGGAGACAGATCCTGGAAGACTTGGCCTTGATAGTGTGTCTCAACCTTCCTTATGCCTTAGAATCATCTTGGAAGAACAGAGTGATGGCCCTTGGGTACCTCTACTCCACTTGGTCAATGTTTCACTCTAAAGATAGACAGATATAAAGGTCAAGGACCCAGTCTCTAATCTATTTTTTAGTGTCTACCTAGAGTACTTTCCTGGTGAGCTGGTTGAATTTCTGTCCTACACTAATCTTACATATTATTGAGGACAGGCTACAGGTCATCCAGAAGTTCCTCTTTAGTTGGATGCGAAACTGGTTGGAATGAAGATCACAGCCTAAGGGTCAAGCCAACTCGAACTTTTCATACTCCCATCTGTGTGCTAAATGACACACTCTCTAATGACATGACAGTTGACAACTGTCATAGATCCCACTATGAACTCTTTTACGTATCTATTTTACTTAAGAGTGTGTATTATTTTTAATATCTAATTGTTCACGTAAGTGATACATTTCCTTAGAGCACACACTTTGAAAATGTGATAATTTGTAGAGAGGAAAAGATAAATATTTGGAGAATGTATAGAATATTGCAATGCTATTGAATAAGGCATATTTATTCATATTCTAGCCAGAATATAGAAAACAATTGTGCACACACACACATATACACACACACACGTTATTTTGCCCTTCCACCCTACTATAATTTTTTATGACATCACCTCTCTATTACTTGGCATTCTAAATTTGAAAGAGAGGCTTGACCTTAATACTAAAGACATTAACTTCTAAAAGGTCTTGCTTTAGAACCCATAGCACCTGGTGCCCGCTGAAGTACTCATTCCTTTCTAAAGTTCTATGGTTAAACAGCATATATTGTGCCAGTGACTAGCACGGAGCACACACATTGATTGGAAAATTAATACATCTGAAGAAATCTGAAAGGTAGGAGCTGAGTAGAGGTGGTGGTCCTTTGTAACATTTTGACAAAGTCACACAGGGGCCAACTGAGAAAGACCTCCTGATCATACCAGCTCCTAGACATTCCTTCTCTCTCAAGAATTTTGGCCCAGAAAAGATTCCTCTGCCCTTTCAGAAGCTGCTTTTTTTTTTTAATTCAGTCACTTCTGTTGCCTTAACACTCTGTCTCTCAATGTCAGCAACCAGACTTTAATTGCAGAAATAAAATGCCAGTCCCATTAGAGTAGCTAGTTAGATAGTAGAGAACTTAGTGGTCACCAAGGATGGACTTTTCTCTCCTAATTGCCAGTTTATAAAACCAAAAAAAAAATGTAGGATTCTGATTGCTGGCCAAATGGATGAGGCCTTACTAATATCTCTGGATTGGGGTTAGACATAATATTCTGAACTGTATATCACCAGCTGATAACTATCTAAACTTTATCAGATCACTTTCTTTCTATCCCAGGACTTTCTGGTACTGTCTTCTTCCTTAACTATCAATTCAAATTGACCTATCAATCACCTGGCCAGGAAACCATCCCTTGGGAAAACCTGCCTATTTTCTGGGCTTTAGAAACAGCACACAGCAAAATGAGGCATGGTACAATATACCTGTAATCCCAGCATTGAAAGGGGACCATAGAAGAATCAGACATTCAGGGCTGTCCTTGGTTCAAAGCAAGTTCAAGGCCAGCCTGGTCTATGAGAGACCCTATCTTAAAAGAAAACAAGAACCTGAGGGAACGAAGAAGAAAACAATATGACCACTATTTAAGATGCAGATTGGCACAATGGTCTCTCTGGCCATCTGAGCGTGGTGAGAGTGTGGTACCTTCTCCAGTATTAAAGGCTTCTGTATGGTTAGTTGTGTGTATCATCTGAATTCTCTCAACAGTGTTGAAAAGGACCAAGAAGAGTCCTGAGAGACAGACCAGCGACAAGGCTGCTCCAGGCAATTCATCCTATAAAGATCCAAATAGTCACTGCCTGTGGCTTTGGGGCAGCCTGGGTTGTTGGCATATATTCTTGCCTGTTTGGATTGTTTGAAAACACCTTTGAAAATATAGCATCTGCTCTTAGCTCAGAATTTTATAAAACTAGGCTCCAATCTGCACATTGGATATGAGAAGTCAATTTTATGTTGGTTGCTGTGTGTGTTGTAAGACAACCCAAAGGCCTCCCGTGAGGTGGAGAAGTCCCCTTACCACTGAGCTACAGAGTCTCATCCTAAATTTCATCCATAATATAAAATTATGTCAAAAACACTAGACATAAATTCTTATGCCTCTTCCTAGTTCTGTCTATTAAACAAAACTAGTCTCAAACTGTCTTCAAAAGTCAGCACAACAACACAAGCAAAAAAATAATGTTTAGTTTGTATTTTCTCAGTTATTAGGACATTCTTTGATCTCCCAATGCATTTTAAGTTAAATGAAAGATTTCTTCTCTACAGAACTGAAGATAATCTGTAGCTAACTAAAGATTAACTAGAATTACTACCTAGGAAACTGCACCCCAAATCTCATGTGGTTAATTATCAGAACATACCCATCGTGGACAGAATACAAAGTGGTTGAAAGTAGCTCTAAGATGATTATGGTTCTTTTGCGTGACTCAGACACTGCGCAGCAACAATGACAACAGAAAACCAGGAAACAGGACTTGGTGTGTGAGTGAACGTAGCAGAGCCCAGATATTAACAATAATTGAAAGGAGTGCAAAGAAATGGCACTAAAACCCTCAACTATGATGAGGCATAACTATATACTATGTCTATGATGGCAGCCCTAAGTCTTTTATCTATAATTTCCCATCTATGACACAGCTCTCATGTCAAAGGGAACAAAAGAGAACTTACTCTGGGGTAGTTTTGAGTGACTATGTCCCAACAGATTCTGATTACCCCATATACCATGTGTCCAACATATTAATAATTTCAATAAGTTTTTACAGTTAAAAAAAAGAAAGCTATAAATCAAGGCAATTAAAAATATATTGATATTACTGGGGGTTATGGCCCACACTTTTAACCCTAGCCCTCATGAGAACGAAGCAGGTGGAACTCTGTAAGTTCCAGCCCAGCCTAGTCTGCATTGGCAAATTCCAGGCCACAACACACAGTGAGACAGTGCCTCCAGATTTTTTCTTTTAAAAGAAAAAAATCAAACCAAAACAAACAAACAGCTGGGCATGGTGGTGCACACCTTTAATCCCAGCACTTGGGAGACAGAGGCAGGTGGATTTCTGAGTTTGAGGCTAGCCTGGTCTTCAGAGTGAGTTCCAGGACAGCCAGGGCTAGCTACACGGAGAAACCCTGTCTCGAAAAAACAAAACAAACAAACTAACTAACTAACTAACTAACTAACTAACTAACAAAAAGCAAACAACAACCAAAAAACCTACATTAGTGGGACAATCAGGTAGGCAGGTCTGTTATAGACTTCACATGATATAATGACATCTGATTGATAACGTTCTTAACCTTTGGGCTGGTGATAATCACAGGGATATTAAACACAGAAGGCCCTATATATTTAGTGAGTCAGCCTTGTCTAACTTTAACACAGTGTACCTTTTGGCTGGTAACTTCAGATCAGCTGGGAACTATTTCAACCCTGTCTGTAATAATTCAGTGTTGTGAGTGAGGTGGCTGACCCAGGCCTGGAGCAGCAGCCCGGGTCACTATCACTAGATGCCAGTAGCACAAACACCCCATTCCCAGTTGTAACATTAAGGAAATGTTTCTGAACAAATACTCTAGGGCCACAGGTTGAGAAACATGACCAGATAAATTCTCTACCTGTTCTCATCGTGGTATTTTGACTGCTCCTTGAGGACCTCCCTCTACTGAAGTCCTCTCAGGAGAAGGCATTTTACTTCAATTCATACATATTTAAGGGACAAGAAAGTAGGTGGGTAATGTTGTCCTTGAGTGCCCAAAACATTTTCAAATGATTTAATATCTTTCAAAAGCATAAGCTACGTTGAAAGCTCAAACCACTGGGCCACCTGCTACTCTGATCCTTCCTACTCTCCTTTAACCTTTTAACATTTCCTCTTCTGCCCTGCCATTCAACAAGTACATCCTTTAACTCCCATTTTTCAGAGAAAGTCCAGACTGGAGATGTAACTCACTGATAGATGGCTAACCAAGTATGTTTAAGAATCTAGGCTTGACCCCACAAGCTACCAATAAATAAATAAATACCCTAATAAATATCTTCTAAACCTACAACACTCTTTATTTCCAGTTACTGTTGCATTTTAGGTGGGGAGGTGGAAGGGAGGGTGAGACAGGGAACTTCCTGTACATACAAAAGAACTACTACCTGGAATTATGGACAGTGAAGCAGAAATTTCTAGTTTCTTTGGAGATTCAGTGTGGCGTGCGATTTTTTTTTTTTTTCAGAAAACTGCCTTATGAGAGGATATTTTTGCTGAAGCTGACATGCAGGAGGATATTTTGCTGAGAATAAACATATGGTGTTTTGCTGGAAGCTGCCTGGAAAAGGGGCATGTGATGTTTTGCTAGACCAGATGCTTGAGACAACACATGATGTTTGGAAAAGGTATAAATATAACCCAACAGACAATGGACAATGCTATGTTTGCCTTGCTGCTCTGCTGATCTTCATTGGGCTTTGCTGGTGCTGTGGCATTGGTTTGCCTTGCCTTCTTCTTTGATCATTGTTTGTCATGACTTCATAGAGAAAAATGCACCAAAGAACTTTTGGTAGTGTTCTGGTGACTTCTTGACACTTCTATGGACTTGAGCCTACTGACTGAGCCTTGCAGTTTCTTCTGGATTGATCTGCTGTTGCTGATTAGTGAATGGTGTTTGCAGGTGGATCAAGCTACCACTGCTGATTTATGTGAATTGAACTGCTGCTATCCTGACAATGAAGACTGGAATCACCCCAAAGAACTATTTCTAAACAGGTCTTTTTTTTTTTTTTTTTTTTTTTTTTTTTTTTTTTTTTTTTTTTTTTTTTTTTTTTTTTTTTTTTTTTTTTTTTTTTTTTTTTTTTTTTTTTTGTCCTATTAACCTTTCCTCTTCGATACCTCTGGTGGGTGGTGAGCTAGAAGGGAGGCTAAAGGGCTTAAATATCCTTATTAAACTAGGTTTGGAAAACATAAGACTACAGGATAGTCATTGACTATATCCCTTTACTCCTGGTTCAGCACATTTTAATTTGTCTTCCAACTGTGCTAAGAAACAGAAACTGGTAAGCAATGTAGTACCTTCAAGTCAGACTTTCCATTGCTATACCAAACATTTGTGGAAAACTACTTCAATGAAAGACTTATTAGACTTTGTTCCCTGTTACAGTCCATAGTTCAAGGGTGACTCCAGATGTGTGATTCATCACAAGATTATAGCAGCTGAATGATATGGTGAGACAACTCACCAGAAAGTGAGCAGAATGCAGAGAGAAAAAGTCCAGAGACAAAACATCCCCATGAGGCCATCTCCAGCTAGACTCCACCTACTAAAGGTTGTGTCATTACCCAAAATAGTACAGTCAACCCACTTCACCACATGAACTTAGAGAGTGTACATTTCACATTCAAACTAAAACACAACAAATGACATTATTTCTTCCACTTGTTCCCTAAGGTACTTGCTTCTCATGAGTGTCCCTTTTATTTTCTCTACTTTTCTGGCCACTTTCCCTCAATGTCCCTTCTCTGCATTCCCTACCAACATGCTTATATGTTCTGACAAATGCTATGGACACGACTCTTTCATAGTCCCTCTTATAATTCTGTGAATATACATATTTCTTTTTTATGAAATTGTGCAGCTTTGGTTGAAGTGGAAACTTAAGGGTTCTTTGGAAAGTCAGTTGTGTTGAATGGTGTTTTGCTAAGGGAAACATGTGAAGGAACGTTTCATTGAAGTGGACCCAGGTAAAAGACTAAGGCAGACTCATGAGTGAATGTTTCCCTGAAGTAGACATAGGAGAAAGGAAGTTCTGCTAAAGCAAGCAGGTGAAAGGACACATGATGGAGAATTCTTTGCTAACATCACCTTGTAGTGGTCTACCTTATGTTGCATAGTTGAGCTCCATTTATTGGGACTACATAGAAAGAAACAAGCCAAAAAACTTCTGGTGATGTGATGCAGTTTCTTGCCACTTCTGCAGACTCAGACTAGTAGAGTGAGATTAGTGGAGACAGACACTCATGCTAAGGCAAGACACATGCTGAGGCAAGACCTGTGGAGGAGTGGAGGACACGTGATGTTTGGAGAGCGTATAAAAAGAACTCGAATGACAGTGAAAGAGGCTGGGCTAGGCTTGTTTAGTGAGCTAGCTGTGCACTGCTTGCTGATCTCTCATCTTTACTGATCATTGCTTCTCTGAGAGAGGCACAGCCGAGAACTTCTCCTTGCATTCCTGCTTGTTCCTCTGGCTGACTTGTGCCCAGGGTGAGGCCTGGCTCTCTCTACTAGGTCATGCCACAGCTGCTGATTTTTGTTTGCTACCCTGACTCTACCAAATGCAACTGCTGATAGAGCTGCCACAGTTGAGCTCTGAACTGAACTGCTGATTTCCAGACAACACAAATGGGAGTTGTTCCAAAGATCCTTTCTAAACAGGTTCACTCCCCACCAATCCTTTCTTTTCCCCTACTTCTGGTGGGTGGTGGGCTACAAGAGAGGTTAAAGCATTTAAGAACAGTCATTAAAAATAGGCATTGAAAAAAATTAAAGTTACACTTAGTGACTGCCACACTAGTCATATATTCATAAGCATCACTATAACTAGACATAAGGTAAAGACAGGTATTGAAAACCGTGAAGGGTATATTATAGGAGGAGAGACTTGGGAAGATGATGAGAACTCAAAAAAATCATGTCAGCAGTGCCCTTACTAAGTTCCTTTTGTGGTATTTCTAAACATAAAATAGCCTGAAATCCATACTATGGCCAGGGAAAATTTAAGGAGTCAGTTCAGCAACTACAAATGTCTAATTTAAGAACAATGTATTTAACATAGGATTAGTAAGAGCATTAGATAAGAAAATGTATATAAAACATTTAGCATAAACTCTGAAACAATAGTATATGGATTAGTGGCACCTTAGGAACAAGGCAAATCTAAAGTGTCCAACAATAAAAGACACTTGTTTGCGTTTTGTTTTAAAGGGTATTTTAAATTTCATTACACTTATTTATTTGTGTGTGTGTGTGTGTGTGTGTGTGTCAACTGTACATTGCCACAGTGCATGTGGACAGTCAGTTTTCAACTACTACAAACTGTGCCCTAAAAATCAAATTCAGTCTGGCTTGATGGCAGACATCTTTACCCACTAAGTCATTTTATGGGTTCAATTTGCATTTTCCTGAAACAGTTTCTCACTGTGAAGCCATCACTAGCCTGGAACTCAGTATGTAGATTAAGCTGGTATCAAACTATCCTCCTGCTTTAGCCCCTTAAGTGCTAGAATTACAGGCAGATGTCACTCTGCTGGCAAATTTTAGTTGATTGTTAAGATGCCCCCATTTAACATGATAGGAAGTTATATAACCATTAGGTATAATTCTACTCCAGAAATACAAATTGAATTCAGTATATTCAAGCCACATTGAAGATATTAAAAGGATTGGGAAAAATAAAACTCTCATAGTTAGACAATGCTAAGAGCCAAATCCACATTATCAGAGAATTAATAATAAAAATAATGAAGCATTCATCCTCTCTTTTCCTGTATTAAATTTTATTTTGAGGTGAAAAAAAAAATGTACCTAATGAATAAATAAAGTATTCAGAAAAGAAAAACATCAGACCAAAGGTGCAAAAGAAGTGACAGAATCAGAAAAAATGTCATTCTGTGATCCTCAGGATAATGTAGGATAATGTACATTGGAGGATATCAAAGGCACAGAAAATTCATCGTAGGGGGAAAACAACTCGATTGGGATGTTTGAAGATAGAGGCAAGCTGTTATCTCCACACGCGGAGATTGCTCATATCTGTAATAGAAATGAGAAAGCTACACATGTAGCCACTGATGTTGGAGATGTTGAATCATAAATTCTGCCAATCATGAACACATGCCAACCCCAAAACCTAATCCTGTGTTAGGATGAACCTCATTATACATTTTAGGCAATACTGGGTGCTGAAAAGTTACTAGGTCCTCCAGATAGTCATGTTTATTTACATCCAATTGATCCCATTAGAGCCTATAGATGTTCTTCAGTATACATGGAGAGCTAGGGCCTGGGCCCTGCCGTGGACCATGGACACCAAAGTCCAAAGATGTTCAACGTACCATGCTCTCATATAACATCCACATGTCTCTTTCAATACTTAAAAATATCTCTACATTAATTATAATTACCAACAACATGAATAAATAGATGTGATAACATATTGTCTAGGGAATAAGGAGAAGAGTCTACATATGTTCACTATATTCAGTGTTTGTTTTTAACATCTGATCTGAGGTGCAGAATTGATTTCAATATTATTTATCCCTGGAATACAGAAGAGTGAGGTGTAGCTTAGAATTGTTTTGTTTTTTTTTGTTTTTTTTTTTTTGAGAGGTATTATGAAGTATCTGATGCTAAAACAATAATTTTGGAGTTTCTTTTATATTATTCCACTAATAGAGTTAAGGAAGGGAGGATGAAAACACTATGGCATATGAAGCTGAGAAATGGGCTTCTAGGATTTCATTAGCCTTCTACAGGGAGGGGTGTAGGGCGTGGTCCTGATGCTAAGGTCCTGTTCCCCAGTTATTGGTCTGTCAGTTAAGAAAGCTGGGGAGCCAACTGCTGGGCAGAAAGTAAAGGCAGGACTTCCCGGTCCCAGGAGCAAACGGCAGATGCAAGAAAGGAAAGGAGGAGTTCTATTGCAAAATTAGGGGTTTATGATTGTTTAATCTTATTATTTTGAAATTATTTGAGACATACCATTTATATAACCAAACAATATTTATGTTGTGCTTGGAATTTAACCTGGATCTTGACAAATATTAGCAGCTGTCTACCACTGAGTGACTTCCCTTTCCCTTCTGGGAAATCTATTATATAAAGCTGAAGATTGTAAGTTCAAGGCCAACCTTGAGCATGGAATGAGCTAGGCCAACCTAAATTACATAATAAATAAAAGTGGAGAATACACTAGCCTGACACCATTTAAATTCAACCCTACTTCTTAGCTGTACAAATTGGCTGACTGAGAGTGGGAACCAGTAGGCCTTCAGGATTCACTTGTGTGCTCCACCCCCAAACACATGAACATATACTTCAATGGATTCATAGTTTTTCATTTCTCCTCTTATCCAATGAAAGCATGTTAATCATACTAACAAAAATAGTTATCTTCTACATTTGAATGTGCTCTTTATTCTATTTCATATCAACCGAGCTGTACTCTATATCTATTTGGCACAGAGTACCCAAAACAAACCAACAGGCCAAAGACACATCTATTGAATGGGAAACATACACAGCTTTGCAGTGGGCAACAGTCTATCATCAAGGACTGGTACAGATGCTGTCTGCCACTGGCAACTGCAAAGCCGGTTGCTAGCTAAAGGCCTGTAGAATGCTAGGCTACCCCTCTTCTAATCCTAAGTTACAACCCTAGCCAGTTTCCTCATCCTCAAGCTTAAAATAGCCATCCTCAATAATCCCTTTCATTAATACCTTGATAATGAGTTTGAAACAATAGCAAGTAAATAGTCTCTACTACAACTACTTCTACTACTACTACTACTACTACTACTACTATCAAAATTTATATTGTGTTAGTAGTTAAAAACAGTTTCTGCTATGCTAGAGTACCTGAGTTTGGTTCACACCAGTTACAGTGGATAACTCACTAACCATCTGTAACCCCAGCTCCAAAGACCCCAGTGACCTCTTCCAAGCTTACCAGGTACCCATATACACAAATGGCGCACATGCACACACACACACACACACACACACACACACACACACACACACTTTGTGGTGGCCCATGAGGTGGTGTAGTCTTGTTGGAGGAAGTGTGTCATTATGGGAGTAGGCTTTGAGACACTCTTCCTAGCTGCCCAGAAGCTAGTTTCTTCCTGCTTGTCTTTGGACCAAGATGTAGAACTCTCAGCTCCTCCAGTGCCATGCCTGCCTGAACACCACCATGCTTCCTGCCATGATGATAATGGACTGAACCTCAGAATCAGTAAGGCAGCCCCAATTAAATGTTGTCCTTATAAGAGTTGCCTTGGTAATGGTGTCTGTGTGTCTGTTCACAACAATGGAATTCCTAAGATTCCTTTTTTTTTATGCTAAAAATGGAGAAATGGCTCAGTGATTAAGACCACACACAGCTCTTACAGAAAACCTTGGTTCAGCTCCCAGCACCTCGTGGCAGCTCACAATCACCCATCTGTAACACCAGTTCCAGGATATCTAATACCTTATTATGAACTCAAAGAGCATTGATATACATATTCTACACAAATATACATACATGCAGACAAAACATAATACACAGAAAAAAATAGTCATTTTTTAAAAGATACAAATCATATACTATGTCCTGGTAAATGTGGTCAATAAGTATTTGGTTCAACTTAAAGGAAGGAAACTACAAGTTTATTGTAAAATTCATTTGAAAAGATTAAAAAGAAAAAGCCCAGATCAAATTATCTTCACCTACTTTTACATCTAGTAAACTTTAATTTAAAAGGCAATGTTTAATAGCTTGCTTCTGGGAGACATGGTGACACATACCTGTCAAGCCTGTTATCCCAGGAGTAAGGAGACAATGATTTCAGAGACAGCCTGTGGTGCATAGTGAGTGCCAAGACAGCCTGTGGTACTTAGCAAGACACAGTCTTAAAAAACTAAACTAAGCCGGGCGTGGTAGCGCACGCCTTTAATCCCAGCACTCGGGAGGCAGAGGCACGCGGATTTCTGAGTTCGAGGCCAGCCTGGTCTCCAGAGTGAGTTCCAGGACAGCCAGGGCTATACAGAGAAACTCTGTCTCGAAAAACCAAAAAAAAAAAAAAAAAAAAAAAAAAAAAAAAAAAAAAAAAAAAAAAAAAAAAAACTAAACTAAACTAAAACTAAAGCAACCAAGAGCACACAGGACCTGCTTATTAGAATTGGCTGGCAAGATGGTTCAGTGGGTAAGAGCACTGACTGCTTTTCTGAAGGTCCTGAGCAACCACATGCTGACTCACAACCACCCATAATGAGACTTGATGCCCTCTTCTGGTGTGACTGAAGATAGCTACAGCATACTTATGTATAAGAATAACTAAATCTTTGGGCTGGGGCCAGCAGGGGCTGAGCGAGCGGAGTGGAGCCAATGGGTCAACTGGAGCAGAGGTACTAAAAATTCAATTCCCAACAACCACATGAAGGCTCACAACCATCTGTACAGCTACAGTGTACTCAGATACATAAAATAAATAAATAAATAAATAAATCTTTAAAAAAATTTTTAACTTCAGATTATTTTCTTTATTAAAAAAGTATACATTATTTATTTAACTATATTTATGAAACTCATTTTAAAAACAATTCATTTGATGTGAGCCTGGAGTCTCAGTATCCATTAATGTTCCCCAGTGACTCTCTCTCTCTCTCTCTCTCTCTCTCTCTTCCTCTCTCTCTCCCTCTCTCTCTCCCTCTCTTCTAGCTTCTCTCTCTCGCAGCCTTCCCTCTCCACACACAGCTTTATAGGGTAACAAACACAGGTTTATGTGTATAGAATTAACTTTACTTTCAAGCACGAGCTGCACATGTGCCTCTTACCTCAATAAACAAAACTCAAAGAGCTAGATAAACACAGGGACAGCTGCTAGGGTAAAAGAAGAAAGAACTGTTTATCCTCACACTGAAAGCACTAATCCTCCTATAGAAGGAAGAATCAAAACCCTCATCTCAGCCCTGGAGAACTACTAGGCCCTTGACCAGCAACCACGGAAAATGTAGACAAACACAAAAACACACACAGACCCTTGAGAAAAGATATTTGTGTTTTATGAAATGGAGTGGCATAATGCAATGGGAGAAAGCGCCTTGGCAGCTTGGCTAAGGTGTTCTAAAGAATCGCCCACCATGGGACTGGTCTAGTAGAAAAGAAGTTTATTAGTGGAAGAAAGGGGGACCTGGAGAAAGGGGTAGAGGCAGAGAAAGGGGGACAGTGAAGGACAGAATGAGAGTAGAGAGGAAGAGAAAAAGGAGAGACTGACAGGGGACATGTGGGGTAGAGACGTAGGGGGATGGGCAGAGAGAGAACACACAGAGAGAAACAGAGGTAGAGTCCCAGAGAAAGGAAGGGGTGAGGTTCTATGGACACTTACTATAGTGCTTGGTACCTGCTAGTAACTGGAGGGCAGAGATACAAGCTGCTGCTAGGCAGCTGTTGGGTGGAGCCGGGAGGAATTGTCAGCAGCATCATTAATGACTGCAAGCACTCAAGCAATCTCCAGTCCTCAACCTCTTGAGTACTTTTAGCACATCCAGGCACCACAACCTTAGGAAAGCCTTCTTGTGGACAGACCTACTTGGGATAAAAGGTGTTTGACATCTGTCAGTATCTTACAAAACAGGGAGAACAAGGATTAAAAAAAAAAATTGGCATTGAGGGTTAACCCTGGGCTTTCGGCAAGCTAAACCTAGGGCATGCTAAACAGGGTCCTTAGCCACTGAGCCACATCCCTAGGCCCTACAGAGCAGGCATTATCATCACAGTTTCAAAGAGCTAGCTAAGCAATGAGAAGCTTCCAGAATCTGCCAGCATCATAAGACTGAGCAGGGGCAGTGCCAAGCTGGATATCAGCTTTGCTACCCTCATTTTTATTCCAGGGACCTTCTGCTTCTGAGTCAGCCAACAGCTCTGGAGAAAGCCTTTGACAAAAGTTCTGCAGTAAAATACAAAAGAAAGAAACCATGTGGTCTGCACCCTACAGAGGCTTGCAACCTAGTTCAAGTGACCGAAGCCCAAGGAAGAACAGATTTTAAAGTAGTCTGTTGAAAACCAGTTGCAAAAACCGGTCAAGTTGTTAAATGCCTTCAGTGGAACTGAGGAGAGGAAGAGGTTGAAAAATACAGATACAGTCAAATCCTTAAGAACCTACTGTGTGTTAAAGACTATGCAGCCCCAGAGGACAGTTAGGAAGAAAGCATACTGTTTGTCTTAACCAGTGAGAATACATTCAGGTCACACGATCCTATAGACAAGATGCAATGCATAGGCTCTTAACTGGAGCATACAGAGCCAAAGTCTCTGGCTCATTCCTTACAGGTGCCCTCCCCATGGTGGCAATAGGAGTTTCTTGTTTATCTGGCTTCTGCTAGCCTGAGAAATCCAGTTAACTCTTGTGGCTTTCCCTTTCTCTCCTTGTTAAGCTAGAGATATGTTCTCAATGTTTGGGACATGACACATTGGGGGGCAGGGGGGTGTCTCATATCAGATATCCTGAATATCATGTATTTACATTATGATTCATAACAGTAGCAAAATTCCAGTTATAAAGCAGCATGAAATAATTTTATGGTTGGGGAGATGGGTCACCATAACATGAAGAACGGTATGGTATTAAAAGGTCGCGGCCTTAGGAAGATCAAGAACATTACATTAGAGGAACCTCCTCTCCAAACAAGCAGAAAAGGTGGCTAAGGTTCAAAAGGGGCTGGGGATGGGAGGGAGGGAGAGGACTTCTAGGGTAAGACGCCCATTGGAGAAGCAAGGGAATAACAACTATCAGAACTAACTGCTTTCTAGAATCAAATCGAATAAAAAAAGCATGGTTCATCAGAACATCTACCTGAAGATACACAAATAGGGGCTGGGGGACAGCCCGGTGGCTAAGAGAGTTTCCTGGGCTTCTGGAGTTCTAGAGTTCAAATACTAACATTGAATGGCGCACAACTGCCTGTAACTCCAGCTCTAGGGAGTCCAGCATCTTTGTCTGGCCTCTATATACACTTGCATGCATGGACATCTATATCCACATGTAGATATAATAATAAAAGACTTTTTGTTGTTGTTGTTATTGTTTACAAAAAGAAGTTCCATAAATTCAAGGAGATGAAATAGTACACATCATTTAAGACAGGGTCTCTCATTCTGTGGCCAGGAACTCAGTAGCCAGAGGCAAAGAGCCTCAGCCTTCTAAATGATGTGACCAGCAGTGTGAGCTGAGCCTCTGGCAGTGGAAGCCACTCATTTCTTTAACATTTTACTTGGATTTCCTTTGTGTATATGGAGGTAAACATGCCAAGAAGTATGTGTGGAAGTCAGTCTCTGTTTCTATCATGTAGATCTAAAGGATCAACCTTGGGTCATCGGGGTAGGCAGTAAGTGCCTTTCCCAACTGAGCCATCTCACAGGCCCAAAATAATAGACTCTTCAATGATTGGTGGGTCATTTAAAAAATGTTAAGGTGGAAAATGTAACATTCTTCAAGTCAAATGGAAAAAAGAAAGCACGAGGACATTAGAAATACAACAAAAGCAATTCTATAGAGAAAGTTTATGGCTATGAGTATTCACATTAAAAATATTGTTATGGGGCCTGGTGAGATGGCTCAGTGGGTAAGAGCACCCTACTGCTCTTCTGAAGGTACTGAGCTCAAATCCCAGCAACCACATGGTGGCCCACAACCATCCACAAGGAGATCTGACTCCCTCTTCTGCAGTGTCTAAAGACAGCTACAGTATACTTACATATAATAAATAAATATTGTTATTATCCAATGTCAATTAGTATGTACCTCAAGATTTTAGAAAGACAAGAAAAAGAAAAGCTAGGTATTAGGAAACAAAGTATAAACATCTCATAAATTAATGAAATTAAAAAATACAAAGAATCAATGGAACCAAGAGCAGGGTCATTGGAAGGACAACAAGATCCACAAACCCTTAGCCGAATTAACCAAGAGAAAGAAAACATAAAGGCAGAGCCTTAAGTCTGATAGATTCTACCAGAGTTTAAATAAAAATTAAAATCTCTGAACTCAAATATAGTTCATAAAATAGAAGGGAAAGGAATCTACCAAAACCCTCTTTTGAAACCAGGATTGCCTCTATATTCAACCAGATAAAACTTGCTACTATGTATAACAATCAGTCGTCGGTCAATAAAAAGAAATAAAGAGAAGTATAAAACAATTTTCTTGATGAACCATGAGAACATGGCTAAAACTTAATAACATATTTGTAAACCAAATTTAACTGCACATTTCAAATGTCTTATACTAGCATTAGGTTGACTTCATCCCAAGAATGCAAGGTCAGTTCAACAAAAGAAATAAAAGTAATAAAGCACACATGTATGGACTGAGGGACAGAAATCACAGGATAACCTCAACAGATGTAGAAATGCCTTCTGATAAAGTTCATCATCCATTCCTGAAAAGAAAGCTCTGAAGAAACCAAACCAGGAAGGAATATTTAATCTGCATCTACAGCCAGTGTTAGACTAAATGAAGGAATGCATGAGCGGAGAGAGCCTGAGGAACCAGTAAGTATGCCCAGGCTCTCTCCACTTTACCTATGTAGTCCTTGATGCTTATTGCTAGCCAGAGCAATAAGGAAAGAAAAAGAAATAGCGTGACACAAGTACAAGAGGTAGAAGTCAAGTTGTTCCTATTTGCAGATGACATGAGCCTATACTGTAAAGACTCAAACAAAAAACGTTCTCAAGTCTGTTAAACATTTCAGCAATAAAACAGAGTACAAAATCAACACAGACAACTCAAGACCCTTCTCTGTATAACAAACTTTCTGAATCAGGAGGAATTGGAAGAAGAAAAAAATTGCATTAGCTTGGAAAAATATAACACCTAGGAATGAACATGACAATGAAAACTCCAGAATCTTGAAGAATACAATAGAAGATGGGAAGGCATCCTGTGCTCACAGATTGGCAGAATTAATAAGTTGAAAATGATGTTTACTAGGGTGACTCTTCACACACACACACACACACACACACACACAACTTTAAGTCAGAATTGCAATCACGTGTTTGGATTTTCGTGGGACAATATATAGAACCTACATACAGACAGATGGTCAACACTGAGAAAAGCAGAAACTTCTCTAGGATCAGGAATCAGACATTCCGCAAAGTTACATTTATACAAGCCATATGGCAGTTGCTAAAAAAAAGGAAACACATAAAAGCAAAAAATAGAATCCTCAGAAACAAATAGATATATAGATTACAAAGATATATGATATAAAAAGTGGTGTCAAAGTCAAGTACTGGACTATTTATCAAGTAAATCTGGAAAACTAGGCTTTTCGTGGGGAGGAAAAAGAAAAAAGAAAAAAGAAAACCAGTGAATCCACGCATCACACCTGAAACACACAGGGGGATTCTAAATCAAAGAAGTTAAGGGCAGGGTGATAAAATTAGGATATGAGAAATTTTGCAAGCCTGGAGGATGAGAGATCTTTCTCACATGAGAAAATAGCACAAAGCATAAATTAAACACAGAAATTTAAAAGAAGGATAAAGAGGGAAGATATATTGGCCAATCAAACCTGCTTCTGTATCGCAAGATTGATAATCATCCCGTAAAACTGAATCTATGCTGAGTCTTCTAAATAGGAGGGGGCTGTCAGTAGGATGTGAAGTACTCAGAGAGACTGAATAAAAAGGCTCTATGATCTCATTAGGAAAAATATTCACGAAGTCGCAGTGTGGGACCAGGCCACAAACCAAGCAGCCATGTCCGCTGTGGCTAAGTCCTGTGCTCACACATAGCCACAGACACAATGATGCTCAACAAACATTTACAGATTTGACCAGAGTCAGGTCTGGTGGTATGTTTGAGGCCAGCCTAGTCTACAAAGCAAGCTCCAGGACAGCCAGAGCTGTTGCACAGAGAGACCCTCTTCCAAGAAACCCAAATATCCAAATAAAAGTAAATAAATAAATAAATAAATAAATACTAATAAAATAAAAGTTTGGCTGGAGAAAAGGCAGCCCCTTTAACAGATGGCAATGGGAAGGCTGTATAACCTCTGCAGAAGATTGGAACCAGATCCCCATCTTATCCTACAGAAAAATCCATGCAAATAAATTCAAAACTGTGGAAATGGGAGATGGCTCAGCCAGAAAAATACCTGCCATGCTAGCATGGAGACCTAAGACAGCACCCTGGCAACCTAAGTAAAAGGCAGAAGAGCTCAATGGCACACACCTTTAATCCCAGCATGGGAGAGGCAGGGAGAGGAGGATTCTGGTTATGCCAATGAAGGAAATCCTGTCAGCAGTTCATTTGACAAGAGACTAACCAAAAATAAAGAAAGAACTCAGAAACGAACATTAAATAAACTAATAATATCTAACCTGAAATGGGCAAATGAACTGAGTAGACATGTTTCGAGAAACAAAATACAGAGGATAGAGAGAAGGCTCAAAGCTTAAAGCACCTGCTCTTGCAGAGGACCTAGGTTCAGTTTCCAGCACCCACTTGGTAGCTCGCAGCCATTTGGAACTCTAGTTCCAAGAAACTAAGTACCGATTCTGAACTTTTGGGGAACCTGAACTTTTGGGGAACCATGCAAGCAAAATGCTTATTCACACGAAAATAAATAAACCCTTAAGAAAGAAAAGAAATACAAATTGCTAACCGACAAAAAATTTTGCAGAAATGTTCAGAGACATACAAATTAAAACTGCATTAAGATTCCACCTCACCGTAGACAGGATGGTTAGTGTTAAAAAAACAAAAAAACTATGAACATTGGTGAGAATACATGTTGAGGGGTTGTGTTGGTTTGAAAGAAGTGGAGGCTGTAGGCTCATGGATTGGAACGTTTGGCCTCTAGCTTCCTGCACTGTTTGGAGAAGTTATAGAACCTTCAAACGGTGAGGGAAGTAGCACTGATGGTAAACTGAGAGCTGATTATCTCTCTCTGTCTCTGTCTCTCTGTCTCTCTGTCTCTCTGTCTCTCTCTCTCTCTCTCTCTCTGCTCCCGTATAAATAAAAATTTGATCAGCCAGCTTCCTGATTCTGCCAGGATACCGCCTGCTGCTGGGACTGACTCTATGACTGTGGAAACATAAGCCAAAATCAACCCTTTCTTTCTTAAGTTGGCATCGCCCATGATATCATCACAGATCAGAGAAGAAAGTAACGCAGGAAGGAACACTTAGACTCTGCTAGCAGGAAAGTATAGTAAAGAAAAAACATGATGTGTATTAAAGATAGAGTTTGGGTTAATTTGGGTGTGTAATGTTTTCATTTGTTTGCAAAGTTTTCAAACGTAACTCTATAAAATTAAAAATTTTAACTAAGGAAAAAGCTATTTCGTGACTACTCATCTAAAGTCAGACTGTAGGAAATAGCAATGTGCTGTGCTCATGATACCTGAACAGACGGTGTATGCCACTACTGCACGGCCAAGCAGCCTCACTCCCTGTTACACATGACAGAGGGATTCTCATAGGGCCCCCAGTGTGGTATTCACCAGTGTTCTCTGTAGTCACCAAAGATGTGAAGATTTGAGATCCTCACCGTGCAAAGGCTTGACCTCGGGAATGCACCGGAGCTGTCCTGTCACTCAGAACTCCAGAGGAACATTAAGGCCACAGGAGAAAGGAGAACAGTGCCGCTGCCCCTGTCTAAACCTTAGGAGCTCTCACGCTTTAGGAAGTGCAGGGGATACTTCATTTAAACAGAAATATTAAGCCCGGGATTTATTTTCTTTTTAAATGAAGGGTTTATCTGGCAGTGTATTATGATATAAGAAATATGATCCACTGGATTCTTCCCCTGAAATGGTATCAACTCCACTAGAATGAACAAAAAGAAGTGAGCCATCTTTAAATGACCATAGTGCTTGGGACAGGAAGATGGATAACACTGAGCAGCAAAGGGACCGGGCTAAAAAGCATTAACATGTTTTTTTTTTTCAACTTTTATTAGATATTTTCTTCATTTACATTTCAAGTGTTATCCAGAAAGTTCCCTATATCCTCCCCACTCCCGGCCCTGCTCCCCTACCCATCCGCTCCCACCCCTTGGCCCTGGCGTTCCCCTGTATTGGGGCATATAAAGTCTGCATAACCAAGGGGCCTTTCTTCCCACTGATGGCCAACTAGGCCATCCTCTTCTATATATGCAGCTAGAGACACGAGCCCAGGGGGTACTAGTTAGTTCATGGTTATTCTTCCACCTATAGGGTTGAAGACCCCTTCAGCTCCTTGGGTACTTTCTCTAGCTCCTTCTTCCTTGGGAACCCTGTGTTCCATCTAATAGCTGACCATGAGCTTCCACCTCCATGTTTGCCAGGAATTGGTATATTTTCCCCCGAGACAGCTATATCCAGGCCCTTTCAGCACCATCTTGCTGGCATATGCTATAGTGTCTATGTTTGGTGACTGATTGTGGGATGGATCCCTGGCAGCCACAGTCGTTGGGTCCATCCTTTGGATTCAGCTTCACAAAAAGCATTAACATGTTAAACTGCATATGATGCTTAGTACACATCACATGCATAATGTACTGCACAATAATTTACATGTCTTTACATTAAAGTCATCCAAAAGCAGCTTGCATATGCGGGGACACATAAGGTAATCTAGTAAGCAAACAAACTGAAACATAACAAGAGTTTCTTATAATGAAGTCTTTCCTCAGTCATACCGACTAAGAGTATAGACAACTATAGGCTGCATGTTGTCAAAAATGACCAAATAAGGCACTTGCATAAAAGTAACACATCAGGCTATTACAGAATGTCACTTCTACACCCCCTACTAAAAAGCTGTAAGCTGCCTTTTTATCTAGAATGCTATTCTGTGCATCCTCCTTTTCTGCTGAAGGCCTGTTAAATTTTAATTTGTCTAAGGTTTTTTCTTTTTGCCAATATGATACAAAACATATTACATGCATAATATATAGGCCGGCACACACATATGATTTTCAGCTTTATCCTTGGGATAAAACGTGATGAGTAAGATGTTTCTAGCTTGAGACTTGTCAATGTAAAAGTGTATTCTACTGTGCTATGTAACCCAGAGATTCACGGGTGCTGAACATGTCCTAATACTGAGCCACACTTCCAGACCCCAAATATGTATACTAAATTGTTTGGTCTCATGCCTGTGGGACCAGCCAGACTTTGACTAGGAGAAGGCAAGGAAGTCAGTGACTGTGAATGGAACTTTGAAAAGTGGATACAAAGTAATGTAAAGGAGAAGACTTTTTTTTCAAATCATATCTCTATTTATTTTTATTTTTTATTAGTCTCTTCATTTACATTTAAAATGCTATCCCCTTTCCTAGTTTCCTCTCTGAAAGTCCCCTATACCCTCCCCCAGCCCTGCTCCCCAACCCACCCACTCTTGCTTCCTGGTCCTGGCATTGCCCTGTACTGGGGCATATAAGACCAAGGGCCTCTCCTCCCACTGATGGCTGACTAGGCCATCCTCTGCTACATATGCCAGTAGAGACACAAGCTCTGGGGGGTACTGGTTAGTTCATATTGTTGATCCTCCTATAGGGTTGCAGATCCCTTTAGCTCCTTGGGTATTTTCTCTAGCTCCTTCATTGGGGGGTCTTGTGTTCCAGCCAATAGATGGCTGTGAGCATCCACTTCTGTATTTGCCAGGCACTGGCATAGCCTCACAAGAGATAGCTATATCAGGGTCCTGTCAGCAAAATCTTGCTGGCATATGCAATAGTGTCTGGGTTTGGTGGTTGTTTATGGGATGGATCCCCGGATGGAACAGTCTCTAGATGGTCCTTTCTTCCAAGGATAAGACTGTTTAAAGAGGTATTTTTAATAGAAAGAGTAATAGATTGTAAAAGATTTAAGGAATGAAGGAATATAAGGGCAGACAGGGCAGCAGTTCCTTTGTGAGGGAACCCAGCAGACAATGTTGGGGAGATGGAGAAGAAAAGTGTGGTCTTAGACTGTGACTCTCTCGTTAACTTGTAATGTTTAAGTGAGAGGTGACTGGGGCCCAGGGGGGAAAAAAAAAATCAACGAATAATTCAGATCTGGGAATTGATTCTCCACTAATGTTGGGAAAATAGCCCAGAGGAGATTTACAAAAAGAGATTGGGGGTGAACCTCAATCGTGCATCTTGAAGCTAAACCAGAAGCCATACACCTACCCTTTGTTATCACAAGGCAAAGGACAGAGAAAGCAGTCATAATCAAATAAAGCATATTAGAGAAACAAATAAATAATCCAAGCCACAAACTGAAGGATGCTAGGATACCTTCTCACTTCTGTCAGATTTTATAGCCCAGCCGTATGCTTCTCTCTCTAACTCACGACACTTCTTACTGTTCTATCCATCCCTTATGAAAGACACTGACTCTGACACACTCAACAAACTTCGGGATTTTTTTTTTTTTTCTAAAAATAGGACATCCAATTTGATGTCCAAAAATAAACAGCCAGGATGTTTCACGGCCATCTAGCATCCTCTCAGACATTTAACCGAAGTAGCACTGCACAGACAGGAAGGTATAATTGACTTGCAGAACAATTTGGTTGCTGTAAAATGCAATACCTCCCACAGAGAGCGCATGTCAGTAACCATCTCCAATGGTGCATGTGTTAGTCTATGGAAAAAAGAATTCCTAAGTTGATGCATCAGTTGCAAAAGATGATCTTTATTGTCATTCCATCTGTTACTGTTTCAGCGAGAAAACGTGTATTTTAACCACCAAGTGACTTACAACTTACAGAGCCCTTCAACGGTGTGTTCGGCTGGATTTACATGGGATCCTGTAAAAGTTGATTGTTTTATAACAGGATCAAACCACCCTACAATAGTTTAAGGCCAATAGGTCTTTCTAAACCTATGAGCATTTGTCTTTTCTGTGTTTTATCTCTACAGAACTTTAATGTCAGAGCCGGACATAATGGTGTGGGCCTTAATCCCAGCACTGAGACAAAATCAGGTGAGTCTCTGTGAATAGGAGACCATCTAGTCCACATAATGTAGTCCAAGGCTACATAATGAGACCACATTTGGAGTGGGAGTTAATGTAATACCAATTTATAAAGAGAATATCACAGAGCCATGAAATTGTTGAACAAGCACGTTTCACAGATGGAGAAACTAAAACAACAAAAACCAATATACCGAGTATACTGAAGTAAAGACTTAATGCACTCCTCTTATTGGGCAGTTCAGAGGACAAGGGGAATGAATGGCAGAGCCTGGAATCCATTCAGTTGGAGATGACTCACATGCTGGTGGTAGATCCATATTGTTTTGCTCAGTGAGCCTGGGTCCACATTAGAAAGACAAGTTGGCTAAGGTTTTGGTCAAACATTATACAACACGACTCTTCATGTCTTCACAAAGCAATATCATCTACCACATACAATCATTAAACTCAATATGCAAAAGCACAGAGTCCTATATTCATGCTAGATAAAGGCAGCCCAGCCAGTTCAAATCTTAAAGGTTCTGGAGAGATAGCTAGGCAGTTAAGAGCACTTGCTGGTTTTGCATGGGAATAAAGTTCAGTTCCCAGCACCCACTTGGGGCAGCTCACACTGCTTGTACCTCCAGCTGCAAGACATCTGATGCCACTTTGGGGCCTCCTTGAGGATATATACACATAAATATAAAAACAAAAATCAGTCCACACCCTCTAAATCAAAACATCAGGACTCTCCTCACCTCTGCAGATGCTTCCAAGCTAATAGTAGTCCATGTAAATTGATCTCCTGGGCATAAGGATTCTCTTCAGCTCCAACATTGGAAAAACTACAACAAACTGTGTCTATGCAATGCATGATTTCAGAGGCTCCTGTTAGACCTGTTCTAAATAATCATAGCATTAACGAACTGGAGTAAACTACCTCCCAACAAGATGGCCTCCACTGCTCTTTTCTCCTCCTGTGTCCTGGAGGACCAGGGTGTGCCCGAGGTCAAACTACAGACCTCATACATGCCAGACAAATGTTACCATCTCGCAACATCCTTAGTCCTGCCTTTGCTTTGGTTAACTGAGAAACCATACTATTAGGAAGAGATGAGAAGGAAGAAAGAGGAAGGAAAGAAGGGAGGGAGAGAAGGGGGAATGGAGGGAGAAAGGGAAGAGGGAGGGAAGTGGGGAAGAGCAGGAAAGGGAGGAAGAGAGGGAAGAAACAGGAAACGGGGAGAAAAAGTGCAAAGAGAAACTGTTGACAACTTCTGCCACAGTCCTGCTTTGGATGGCTGATAAATATTTGCTTCCTTCCTGGTCCCTTAAGGCACTGATGTAAATGACATAAAGAACTCTTCTCCCTCATATATAAAGAGACCCAATTAGGCAGTGTGAATGTTCTCAGCATAGCACTCCAACACACTAAAACGTAGACTTTTCTCAAGCTGTGAATCTCATTCTTGCTGAATATATAAGATCTGCAGTTAGCCCAACCCTGCTCTAACATCCAGTACCAAAGTGTCCAGGGATTCCACAGTATGCTGTAAGCTGATGGAACCACTGAGGAATAGCAGGCATTTTCCTGATCAGCTAACACTTCCAAGTTCATCTTTATAAAGGAGTAAGCCATACATTTTCTCTTTCTCACCAACAGTGGAACAGGTGTCCAAGGGATAATAACTGCCTGCCACAGTTGGCACCCTCTTGTGGCATCCAATAAAGGTTATTTGATCTAATCGTTTTCAGTGACTGCTTTGATTTATTCTAATTGAATAGAAATTATATTTTGCAGTGCTTATATTTTAATATTTTTTGAGCCTTGTAAGAACTAGAGAGGTTCGGAAGGTAGAGGCAGGCGGATTTCTGAGTTCAAGGCCAGCCTGGTCTACAAAGTGAGGTCCAGAACAGCCAGACCTATACAGAGAAACCCTGTCTAAACAAACAAACAAAAAAAAAAACCAAAACAAAACAAAACAAAACAAAATCAGAACTGGAGAGGTAACTCAGCAGTTAAGAATGGGAAGAGAGGCCCCTTGGTCTTGCAAACTTTATATGCCCCAATACAGGGGAACACCAGGGCCAAGAAGTGGGAGTGGGTGGGTAGGGGAGCAGGGCAGGCGGAGGGGACTTTCGGGATAGCATTTGAAATGTAAATGAAGAAAATACCTAATAAAAAATTGAAAAAAAATGCTTGCTGATCTTGCAGAGGATAAAGTTCATTTCCCAGAACCCACATTTGGCAGCTCACAACTGCCTGTAATTCCAGCTCCAGGGAATCCAACATCAGCTTCTGATCTGCAAGGGTACATGCCTACATATTTACATGTAAACAGAAATTAAATAAAAGTAAAAAGCATCATAAAGTTTTTACATTTGGAAAATTCATATCAACTATTAAGTCACAGATAAAACTTTATTTCTCCTTAACAATCCTTAATGCTGAGTTCCATTACTATTTATTTTTCTGTTTGTTTGTTTTTTGGGTTTTTGTTGTTGTTGTTGTTGTTTTTCGAGACAGGGTTTCTCTGTATAGGTCTGGCTGTCCTGGAACTCACTTTGTAGACCAGGCTGGCCTCAAACTCAGAAATCTGCCTACCTCTGTCTCCCGAGTTCTGGGATTAAAGGCGTGCGCCACCATGCCCGGCCCATTACTATTTCTAATACAAAAGTTAGAATGAATGGAAATAAAAGTTTACCTATTCCGTTTACTTTGTGGGATGGTGTACGTGTGTGTGTGTGTGTGTGTGTGTGTGTGTGTGTGTAGGTCAGAGATCAACAGTGACATTATTCTACAAGCACTACCCCCTTATATTTTTGAACCAGGGTCTTTCCTGGTATAATGCTCCCAATTAGGCTAGATTGCCTGACCTAATGATCTCTATGTCTGTGTCTTTTCAGAACTAGCATTTCAAATGAGTCACCATGTCTGGCTTTTTAAATGTGGGTTCTGTGGATAGAAGTCAGTTTCTTGTGCTTGTGTATCAGGCAGTTTACCACCCGAACTATTTCCCTAGCCTTAAAACTTCAGTCATTCTTCATCAAGTATGCATTGAAGGATAGTGATGCAGCTTGGTGGTAGAGCTCAGGTAGAGAAGATAGAGTGCCTGCTTAGCATATGTGAGGCTCTGACTTTGAATCTCAATACTCCTTTCCCAAAACATATGTATTGTATGTGTATGTGTATGTGTATGTGTATGTGTATGTGTATAGAGCTTGCAATATGGCACAGTAGGTACAAGTGCTTGCTGCCAAGTCTACAGCCCAGATTTTGATCCAAGAGAAGCACATGGGGGAGAGAACTGACTCACCAATCTGTCCTCTGACCTCTTTGTGTGTAACATGGAGTGAGTGCATGTATACACACACACACATGTATTAAAATTAAAATGTATACATATATATGTACACATATATGAGTATATACACATATGAAAGGTTGAATTTCTGTACTACGGTTACCATTTTAATCCTAACCTCCAGCAGAGATGATGTGTGCTCACAGGAGACCCAACAATTATGCTATCTTTACTTCATCGAATATAACTAACTTCAAATAACCAAAAGTCTGGTGTAACTCTCAAGCTTAGATTCAACAGGTTGTAGTTGACCTCAGGACGGCTAAATACCCCAACTTCCTTGTATCAATCCCAGAAACACATGTTGGACGAGTGTTTACCAAGAACTCACATACTCAGTGTTTGTCTGGACAGCATCCTGCAAGACACACAACAGACCTGAGTGGGCAGATGGAGAAGAAAAGTAGGTGATGGGTGGATAGCATACACAAGGCAAGGAAGAAGAAATCCTAGATCCAGACAGCAGAGTGATATGGAGGCTGACAGGGCTAGTTAACAGGACACGGAAGACATGGCCTTCACTTGCCCTTTTGACATGCTTCCCAAGAGAAGCAAACTACACTTAAAGTGAGCTTGCAGGACAAAGGCCCATGGTCTGAAATATGAGCTCATATTCATAGAAGAGCAAACACATTAGTCTGTCTCAATCACTATCTCAGGCGAGAATCAGGGAAGAAAGCCAAAAGTTCAGGTGCTTGCTAGCAGATACTGTACAGAACAAACACTGACAGGGTGTCGGTGCGCGCTCTCTCTCTCTCTCTCTCTCTCTCTCTCCCTCCCTCCCTCCCTCCCTCCCACGCCCCCTCCCCCTTGTTCTCTGCTGTTGTTTGTTATTGCTTTGGTGTTTTTCATAGAGACTATCTGACACATAGCTCACATTAGCCTGGCTTTGAACTTGTGGCAATCCTCCTGTTTCAGTTGCCTGGTTACAGGTCTAAGTTATCATGCTGGGCTCCCATACCTCCTTTAGTAAGCAGCAATATCTCCATTTCTCACAAGCAAACCCTTACTATCTTTTTCTGGGCCCCCAGAAACCTGAAGTGGTGAAATTTTTTTTTCATAATAATAAAAAAAAGAGAGAGAAAGAAATAGAAAATCTATGCAAAAACAAAAAACAACAACAAAAAAAAAACCTATGTTTAAGAAATAATTTCATTAAGTATCTGAACAATTTATAACCTGCCAAGATTTTATAATAGTTTCAGAATTGTTTGGTTCTGTTTTCACACATTTGGCTCTGTCCACTTCAAACAATAAAATTTATTGAGAAAACGAGTCAGTTGTGGAAATCAATCAACATCAATTAAACACCTGCTCTTTGCCAGGCACAGTGGCGGGGGCTGCATTTCATGATGTCACTGAATCTTAACGTTCTTAGTGTGAAGCTGTTCCTCCATGCTCATATATCTGAGGAGCAATTACTGGTGAGTCATTTAGCTAAAGAATAAAGCTAGGAAGCAAATATCAGGATAACAGTGTTTAGACAAACCACCATCCAACACAGTTTCAGCAACTTTTTAGTAGAACCCGAAGGGAACTCAGTGAAGGTACCTGCTCTATTTCAAATGTGCATGGCTGAGAGCCAAGTGCTTGAACTCACTTAAAACCAGGTCAGTCCTCAGGTCATAAGGCAGTCATTTCACGTATCACTGAAGCCGTTGGGATGTTTAACTCTGATCCAAGCCATGGTCCGAAAGAATCTTTCAGACAAAACTAAAATGACTTAAAGAATATTCTTGGTCACATGTTCTCTTGTCAAATTGTCTCTAATGTCTGGAACCTGATAATAACAATATGTAGGCACCCCTGTTTCTTTGTCTACATAAATGACATTATCATCTTTCTTTATTTGTCATGGCAGGGGTGTTTTTGTTTTTATTTTTGCTGTTATTTTTGTATGGACAAGCTAGCATTGAATTCAGAGAAATCTGCCCTCCTTCCTTCCCAAGTGCTGGCAAAAGGAGTGAGCTACCATGCCCAGACCAATAGCATACTTTTCAGAGACACCTTCTTCATTTATTTACACCTATACTCTGTCAGGAGCTACTGCTATGACACTATTTGGCCTATAAAATTTTCAGTGTGATGATTTAAAAAGCTATACATTGAATCCAAGATTAAAGCCAAATATGGTGGCACATACCTGTATTTGTAACACTTGGTAGACATGAGGACCAGGAGTTTAAGGATAGCATCTATTATTAGGGGGTTCAAAGCTAGGTACAAAAGATACTGTCTCAAAAAAAAAATTAAGAGCTCTGTGAGAAAATACGCACTTCTAGAGTGTCTCTTCCTGTCTACTAATACAACAAATAAGATAAACTTTAGAAAAGCCAAAATGAGAGTAAAAAGTTCAAGCTATTGATGCAAGCACTTTGTCAATTAGCCTGAGAAACTCCGGGGTCCACTTGGCTTTGCTCTCAGCACATTAACAACAGCTTTGGATTTTTGAGGTCATACAGAAGATGGGGATTACTAGCTCAATGCTCTTAGTCAGGTTCTTTGACTTGTCTGAGCCTTGCTTGTTCATAGAGACATGATTCGGCATAGCTGTACTTCAAACTGTGGTAAAGATCACATATACTTAAGTAAAGCACCATCACAGAGCCATCTGACATCCAGCATAGTACATGGAGGTAACATCATAGTTGTAGACTTTTACAAGCTAGTAACAAATTTAAGAGTAAAATCAAATTGTAAGGAATTTGGGAGAGTGCGGAAGCAGGTAAAGAAAGCACTAAGAATGAAAGAAGCAACAGCCAGAAAGGAATCAAGAAAAGATACAGACACAAAATCCCAAGTGATAGAGACCATAGCCTCTAGCCCACACATGTAAACCAACTCCCGGGGGCCACGCCAGTGCTTCCACAAGACAATGATGTGCCCAAAGATGACAGCAAACCTTTTAAAACAGATGGAACTTTCATCCCATGTGCTTAAAAGGGAGATAGATTAAGTGCATAATTGACTGGAAAGATTTCTATCAAAAGTGATTTGGCATCACAAATTCAATATATTAGATGTCCAAACTTTAATTAACTGCACCCTATTACCAGGCTAGGAATGTAATTCAGTTATAGAAGCAATTGCTTAGCATACAAGAGGCCCAGAGTTTGACACCAAGACCACTTTTCAGAGGCAAACCTCTCAAATTTTTCCTATTGAATACGGAAAGGGGCACATTTCCAATAAATCAGGTGTGAAATTTTGAAATGGAATGCCCTCCAATACCGTCACTTTCCCCACAACTAAGAGAAGAACACCTCATCACTGAGCACTGCCATATTCCGTAGAGACAAAAACCTGGGCGGGAGATTCCATTTTCACTTGCATGATTTTCCCTATGTTTGCAGTGCAGTAAAAAGAGAATCACTTTCCCCCCTCTCTAGTGCTGTAAAGCTAAAGAATGTTGAGGGAAGCAAAGAGAAAGAATGCCCTTCTGGATTCAAAGGCAGCTGGGAAATTAACTGATCTAAATAATTCCACAATTAAGACCAAAAATCTAGCTCCTTAAGGATAACACCAGTGCTCGCTGAGCCCTGGGTAACTTCCGAGATGCCTATAAAACCACCACAGAGGATCGAAAGGCTGAGGAAAGTGTCAGATGACAAAGACAGGGCCAATCTAGTAACACTCTGACACAACAGTCTCCAGGACAGCTGTCTCAAGGAAAATCCATTTTTTTTCTCACTTCAAATTCACCCATCATTTGTCCCAAGAAGGTCAGATTCGACCTCTATTAACAGAAACCAGAAACATCTTATCAGGGAAAGCATTAGATAGGCCAATGCTTTTCAAAGGTTCCTATTTTGTATGTTATCATCTAGTGCCAAAGATACAAACACTAGCAGTAAGTAAGGATGACTCAGTGGACAGTGTTCTCTTCTAGCTTTGCCTAGCAATTAATTACACAGTATGACCTTGAGAGACTTGATCTTCATTTCCCCACTGGTCCCAGGCTAAGTTAAATATACTCATTGCTTTAGATCCCTGAGAAACAGAGAGTGAATGACAGGACTATATGAACGCTGCAACACCAAACTTGACCTGCAGTCCATCGGCAGCAATTTCCAACCATCTAACACAGGCAGATGATTGCCACAGAAAAATGGCTTTTACCCTGTGCAATAACAGAAATCTGCTTGAGGAGGCCAACAAAACTCACAGGCTACCAAACAGCACCTTCAAGAGTTACACATTTGAAATTTGAAAATAATAGCAAAATTAAATGAAACCCAAGACTTAAGAACACTTTTTGTCTGGGGTAAATAAAACCTCAATATAGTTAAGGTCTTGTGATCTTCCAGGATTCTCTTTAATTCTCCTTTAATAACTTCTATTAAGTCAATACTTGCTTTATACTTGATAAGCCCTGAGGAACTGTGATTCTATATATATATATATGAGACAGATGATTGATAGATGATAAATAGTTGATAGTTGACAGATAGAGGGATATATAGAGGATAAAATAGATCATAAGTGATTGATAGATCATAGATGATAGATGGCTAGAGAGAGAGAGAGAGAGAGAGAGATCATAGGTTATAGGTGATAGGTAGACAGGGGTAGATGGGTAGACGGTAGGTTCTTGCACACTGTACTTCTTTACGGTGCTGATACTGAAGCCCAGGTCCTTGTCCACACTGGACAACTGCTTTCCTACAGAGGTGCCCCCGCCCCATGCTCTCCACTTGTCAGTAACTTTCAGTTAGTAAACTTTGTAAAGCCAGGGCCACAATTCAGTAGTCTGTGTGCCAGGCTGTAACTCACTGGTAAAGGTTTTGTCTAGAAAGTCGAGACTCTAGGTTCTATTCTCAGCACAAAACAAGTTCAAAAAAAAAAAAAAAAGTCATCTTAAGAGCCAGGCCAGACTTGATAGCACAAGCTTATACTCCCAGCAGTTGGGGAACTGAGGTAGGAGAATCAGGCATTCAGGGTCGTCCTCAAGTACAGAAGAAGTTTGAAACCAATATGAGTTGCATAAGGCCCCCTCTCAAAAACCCAAATCTAAACAACGAAAACATTATCCCAAGAACTGTTCAATCGTCAGCCATAAAAATATGACTTTTTCAGTTTTGAATATGTTAATTTTACTTTACATCATGTCTACTAGATCCATGACTCCAAACTTCCCCTTTCAGTAAATCTCCACAGTAAAGTACATGGAGGAAATAATATGATAGCATAAAGTAAATAAAGTCTATAAAGTAAATAAAAATTACTTTTAAGATTCTGATTTTAAAATAAATCAAAATCATGATAAAGGCTATCATAAAAGTAAACTAAAAGTGTACTAAGAGGAAAAATGTACTAAAGGGTCTGGGAATTGGATCATTGGTTAAGAACACAGTCTACCCTTCCAGAGGACCTGAGATAGATTCCCTGTGCCTACATGATGGCTCACAGTCATCTGTAACCCAGTCCTAGTGCCCTATCATGGCCTTTGCAGGCACTGCACAGATATAGTGCATAGACATAGATGCATGCAAAACAAACACACACATAAAAATAATAAAATAAATGTACTTAAGAAACATAGTTACTACAGCTTCTAGCCAACCAAGAACCCATCTGCCCAACCTTCTATCCCCGCCTCTCGAGTGCTGAGACTGCAGGCACTTGCTATACATCTAAATGATAACCTGTTTATTATAATAGCATAACACATTTTAAATTGCATTTAAAAATGTTAACTTTTCGTGTATTTTTCTGAGACCCATCAGTACTGGCATTAAATGCTGCTATTTTTTTCTCTCTGCTCTTTATATTTGAACAGTACATCTTCAATAATAATATGTGAAACAGGAAAACAACTGACATTAGCAGTAAACTCCTCAAGAGATACTTTGCACCTACAAGAAGAAATGAACAAATTGGATTTTAGCCCAGAAAGCTGCTGCTGACTGTGGTCTATCACACAGACTGAACCCTCCACAGGCCCAGTCACCTAAGGAAGACAGTAGCAGTGGGATCCCTGGGCTTTCAGCTTCCCATCTTCAATATTTCCACATCCCAGCTTCCTCTCACTGACTCGGGACATCACCAAGTTAAGTTCAATGCCGGCCTAGGCAACTTACGGAAACCCTTCTAGGAAACAAGAAGCATCTGGGAAATCTGAGGCCATAGCTCAGTAGTACAGTACCTGTCTAGCAAGCAAAAGGTCCTCGTTTCAATCCTTAGAATCATAAATAAATAACACATCACTAATGGTCTATTATTTATTCATTTCCTATGAGCGTATATCATACTTGCTAGCATTAGCGATAAGGAGTAATCACTTAACTTCGCAAATTACCTGTATGGTACCCAGACCACTGCATGGTAGAAACTATCTTCTTGATGGTCAGACATAAACTTTAGAATGTACTAGAATAAATGTTGTGTGCCTGCAGTACAAATCCTTGGGGAGGTCTATGTACAGTTTTAAACGGTGAAAATATAGAAGGAAAAGAATAACATGAAGGATGACAGAGGTAGCAAGACACAAAAGGGGTTAATTAATATTCATAGAGGGAAGGAGGCTAGGGCGGTGAGCTTATCAGTCCTCTTTTGAGATGACTTTGGACATACAACTACATTTTTTCCCTCTTTACTATCCTGAGAAGAGAATAAGCACACCCAAGGCTTTTAACTGAGGAGACACTCCTGGCGGAAAATAACAGGCCAGGGCCTTTCAGAACGTGGAGGGGGCGAGGTGGTAAAGGAAGGACCTGATTGGCAGGCGACCTGCCACAGGGAGATACGTGGCAGGCGCGCTCACCTGTGAACACGTTCTGAAAGCCATCAGCTGTCGCTGGAGCCCCAGGTGCCTTCGTGGCCAGCACAGGGGACCCGCCACCACTGTCATCCGCAGTAGCCCCGCGCCCTAGCAGGTGCACGGAGCCTCCTGCCCCTGGCGTACGGACGCCCAGCTCTTCGGTCCAGTCGGCTGAGCGGCTGAGGCCGCCCGTGAGGCCACCCTCCAACCGGTGCTTTTTTGACGGGGCCACAGCAGAGGCCAAGGCGGTTCTGGGACTCCGGCTCACGGAAGGGTCCGGTCGCTTTTTTATCCTAGGACTCTGGTTGGGGGACTGGGACGGGGAGTGATTGGGAGAGCTGAGCTGCCGAGTGGTGGTCTTGATGTAGCAGGGGGTAATGAGTGGGTAAGGTTTGAAGCAGCGAGGGCTGGGCGCAGGGCTGCCAGGCAAAGAAGCGACTGTGGAGGTAATGGGTTCTCGCATCCCTTCCTCCGGCTCTTCCTCCAGCCTCTGTGAGGCTTCTTCCACTTCTGGGACCCATTCCTCCCCTGGAGAGCCGCGGGGGGCATCCTCAAAAGCATCCTCCTCGCACTCCTCATCTGTGTCCCCAGTTCCAGCCACGGGAACTCCGGCGGCGCCCTCCCCTGGCCCGGCCTCAGGAAAGGTGAAGGCTGGTGATGAGAGAGAGTCTGTGACTGCGGAGGGGGCGGTCGCATAACCCGGTGTCTCCGAGGCCAAGTGGCTTCCGGAGGACGGAGGATGCTCAGGCACTGGAGACTTAGTGGTCTCGGGCAAGTCAGATCTCACCGGTAGTGCCTGTACTGTGTCCTTGTCAGCCTCGCTTCTAGGTCCCAGCAAGAACTGGTCCAGGCCCAGAAAGGCCCCAGGCTGAGGGGAGATGGCAGTGGGGGGCGCTGCAGGCTCCTCGGAGTCCTGGAGCAGCAGCTTCTGCTGCTGCTGCTGCTG
Source organism: Mus minutoides (assembly GCA_902729485.2). Classification (NCBI taxonomy): domain Eukaryota; kingdom Metazoa; phylum Chordata; class Mammalia; order Rodentia; family Muridae; genus Mus; species Mus minutoides. Next base: position 1,481,928 of record LR749651.1, on the reverse strand, counting down.
CTGTTGCAGGCGAATTGCCTGCTGGATGTCTGAGAGCAAATCCTCCTGCTCCGTAGCGGAGTGGAAGCTGTAGATGTCCGTGTCTGAACCAGAACTGGTCCTTTGTCCATCTTGCGCTCCAGCCGCAGTTTCCAAATCCTCCGCGGTCGCCTGGATCCCTACCCCAGCCTCAGCAGGCCTAGAANNNNCTGCTGCTGCTGCTGCTGTTGCAGGCGAATTGCCTGCTGGATGTCTGAGAGCAAATCCTCCTGCTCCGTAGCGGAGTGGAAGCTGTAGATGTCCGTGTCTGAACCAGAACTGGTCCTTTGTCCATCTTGCGCTCCAGCCGCAGTTTCCAAATCCTCCGCGGTCGCCTGGATCCCTACCCCAGCCTCAGCAGGCCTAGAAGCACCGGGATGGATCACCTCGAAAGGGTCAGCACACTCGGTATCCGATAGGCCCGTCTCCTCAGCGGAGAGGCTGAGGTCCGGGGTCTTGGTGACTATAGAGTGAGCGCTGTCCAGCTCCCCGATCGGCAGGGCCTGCGAGTCCAACACATCCTCCCGCGAATCGCCGGCACCTTTCCCCTTGGTCAGGTTCTTTCTGATCCGCAGGTTGGAAAACACCGAGGCTCTAGAATCGGACTTGCTCTTCTTCTTGCTGGTCTCCCCGCTGCCCCCTCCCCCCTTGCCGTGCTTGCCAAGCGCCTTTTTGCTCCCGCTCGCCTTCTTTGTGGTTTCCGCATCCCTGGGCCCCGAGGCATCCTCTGCTCCGCCGCCTTCGTGGGAGGCATCACCTGCGCTTCTCTTCAGCTTTCCATCCTGGTTCCCCATGTTTCAACCCCACTGCTGCGCCGTCGCGCCTTGGGGTCCTCAGGCCATCTCGGCCCTGGAGAGGGCCAGGGGAGTGTCCGGGACAATTCAGGCAGCTGGGCCGGCCGTTGGGAGCGGAGGCCGAGGAGCGCCCAGCTGGCCCCGCTCACATCTGCTGCCGCTTTGCATAATGCGCGGTGGCTCTCCCGGCTGCCGTCCCTGCGGCTGTGGCTGCGGCCCTGGCTGGCGGGCGCGAACATGCTCAGTTCAGCGCGCACTCCCCACCAATGGCTGCACAGGACTCAGCCTTGGCCTGGCTCCCCGCCCACCGCCGCCGCCCCTTCAGTGCCCCCTTTGGCTCCTCCTGCAACCAAGCAGGAAAACCCGTCTATCTCTAATCTCTAATACTTCATAATTGGGGGTGGGAACATCAGGAGCTGTCTTTATGTATCCCGGACTAGATCGAATTTAGAATCTTCCTGACAGGTTATCTCTGGGACCTTAATCTCCACCTTGAAAATAAAACATGTTGCCCTCTTTTCAAGAACTGGAATGTTGGAACATTCTGATGAAACTTCAAAGCTCGCAGACCTGCAAAGAGAAAAACANTCATAATTGGGGGTGGGAACATCAGGAGCTGTCTTTATGTATCCCGGACTAGATCGAATTTAGAATCTTCCTGACAGGTTATCTCTGGGACCTTAATCTCCACCTTGAAAATAAAACATGTTGCCCTCTTTTCAAGAACTGGAATGTTGGAACATTCTGATGAAACTTCAAAGCTCGCAGACCTGCAAAGAGAAAAACAGGAGAAAAATCAAAGCCTAATTCCAGGTCAGATGTACCATAACATCAGCAACACACACACACACACACACAGAGAGAGAAAGAGAGAGAGAGAGAGAGAGAGAGAGAGAGACTTCTTCTGTATGGCTCCAGTTCAAATACTTGTTGAATGGGTGGACTGTTCTGTCCCTTAAATACTTGACCATGGCTTTGTACACTCTAAGGTTTGTGAGCATGCTACTTTAGGGAAAGGTGCCTTCCCCAGACTCTCTGCCTGATACACAAGCCTCTTCAAGAACAGGATGTTAACTGCCATTTCCAAAGTGGTTTTGTGAGACCTTGCTGGACAGAGAAAAGAGAGGTAGGGGATGTTGAAAATACTGAGATTAAAGCTGATTAAAATGCTAATCTCCAAAATTCTGTGTTTACCATATAAATTAGACAACATTTGTATTTAAAAGGGGTGCATGAATTATAACTCCCAGGAGGTCAAACTCATCAATATTAAACATGTCACAATGTGAGGATGTATAAAAAGGAAAAAGAAAAAAAAATGCCCTTGGTACAAACACAGGAAATTAGACATTGAGCTATAAAGGATGACCAGTTTCTCCAGCAAATCCATCCAAGCACACTTTTTCCACGACCAGGGCTTCCTAAGTTTCAGACCTAGATAACAAACACTTTTTCTTACTGTGAATTGTTGTCTTTATTTTAATGACATTAAACTATAGTTTTTGTTAAATGTCTTAAAGCATCATTAGTATTTTTAAAGGCTGAAAACAATAAAAACAAAAAAAAAAATCATAAAAGTAGCATTTGTGAAAAATGTTACTCTTTGTTGGAAATCCAGACAGCAATTACCAGCCTTTCTCAAACTATGATCTTTAAAACAAGTGTTCACTGGAGCAGGTGGATTGGTGTCCTTAGGTGGCCTTTTTAAGTAAACAATTTGAAGAACTCAGCTTTAATAACAGTGCCAGGGTAATATCCCAGTCTCCAAGGGATCCCGAGAGCCTGAAAAGCCTTTATTTCACCTCTTTCACAAGACTACTGGCTCTTCTTTTCTAGAATGCAGGCTGCCCCCGGGGCACACTTTGCCTGTGGGCCACTAGAATTCTAGGCCTCCTTGAATGCTGCATTCTGGGGTACTTTGACTCTTGGTTCTTGCTCTTTCTCTAACAGAGCAACTTTGATTCAGACCTATTTGTTTCTTTGTTATTTTCCTCTGTGATATATCCAAGAAGTTCAGGAGACAAAGGGGGAGGGGAGGACAGAGAGCTAAAAGAGAGGCAGGAAGAAAAAGGATTGTTTTTGTTTTTTTTTCTCAAGTCCTTTGAATGTGGGAGAATAGGTGGCCTTTGAGGGGCAGGTTAGAGTTGACAGAGCTCTATTATAAGGTCACAAAAGCAGTAGAAGAAACATTAGGGACTGTGGAAGGGGGATGGGAAGAAGGGGGGGGCGATAAAGAGTAATGGGGATGAATGGGACCACCCTGTCAGTAGCATCAGCTGGGAGACAGACAGGGCTGCCTCATGCAGCCCAAGGACTTACCCTGTCTAGGAACAGCCAGGAAGGTAAAGCTAGCCCTTGAGGATACTCACCAAAAAGAATTTCAGGACAAGTCAGAGGGAGGCAGCTACTCAATTTGTTAAGTATTCAATTTATTAAGAGATAGTAGATGCTTCAGGTTTAAGCTTGGCCACAGAGAGGGAGAAGAGGAGACAGGCAGGGAGACAGTGTGGAGGTTGAGTTTCTTAAGAAAGTTCTATTAGGGGGCTGGTGAGATGGCTCAGCGGGTAAGAGCACCCGACTCCTCTTCCGAAGGTGATAAGTTCAAATCCCAGCATCCACATGGTGGGTCACAACCATCCGTAACGAGATCTGGCGCCCTCTTCTGGAGTGTCTGAAGACAGCTACAGTGTACTTACATATAATAAATAAAATAAATCTAAAAAAAAAAAAGAAAGTTCTATTAGTGTCTTAGTATATATATATATATATATATATATATATATATATATATATATGCTAATTAAATATTATGTATTTCTCCTATCTTAAAATATAGCACAAAGAGATACACACACACAAAAATAAATGTTGGAAGTCTTTTTTTTAAGAATATTTATTTATTTATTTATTTATTTATTTTGAGACAGGGTTTCTCTGTGTAGCCCTGGCTCTCCTGGAATTTAATCTGTAGACCAGGCTGGCCTCCAATTTGTAGAGATCTGCCTGCCTCTGCCACCCAAGTGCTGCATTAAAGGTTTAAAAGCATGTGCCACCACTGCCAAGCTAAGAATTCTGTTTCTTTAAATGAAGTTATAGGATAGTTTGTACTACATATGACGAATCCAAATCGTCGAAACTTTTACATTTTGAGTTTCTAGTCTTGTTACACCGGGGTTCGTTTGTATCGAAACAAAACAAACAAACAAACAAAACAAACAACAAACAAACAAAACAAACAACAAACAAACAAAACTTTACTAAAGTTTATAGAAACAAACTTTATAGAGAATCTTTTCTCTTACATGGGCTGGGGAGATGGTTCAGTGGTTAAGAGCACTGATTGCTCTTCTGGAGGTCCTGAGTTCAAATCCCAGCAACCACATGATGACTCACAACCATCCGTAATGAGATCTGATGCCCTCCTCTGGTGTGTCTAACAACAACTACAGAGTACTTACATGTAATAATAAATAAAATCTTTAAAAAAAAAAAGAGAATGTCAGTCTCTCTCTCTCTCTCTTGGGAATGGAGAGACTCCAGCATGCTGGACTTTTGCAGAATAAAACACTCTTTGCACTTCCATACAAAAAAGAGAGAAAGAAAGAAAGAAAGAAAGAAAGAAAGAAAGAAAGAAAGAAAGAAAGAAAGAAAGGATAATGTCATCTCTGTAGGTAATCTCTATATGTCTCTGTATCTCTACCATTGAATAGCATCCCAAGCCCTCTATAAACAATCTTTTTTCTTCTTCTTTTTATTTTCAAAGATGATATTATGTAGCCCAGGCTGGTCCTGGGCTCACTATATAGCTGAGGCTGCCCTTAAACTCCTGATCTTATTAATGTTAACTCCCAAGTGCTAGGATTTTAGGTGTGTTACACCACAGTCTTAATTGTATCAGTGGAGTCAATAGTTTTGATTCTCTCTGAGAGGAAAATGTCAATCAGACCCTAAGGTGAAGAGTTCCTTTTGTGTATCTGATCTCTTGACATCCCTTGTCTTTCTTTTTTTTTTTTCCTCGTTCTGGTCAACTCAACCCTGCTCGCTCTGATCGGTCCCACTGTTCTCTCTGGTCCAAGGATTCATTTACTATTAATCATAAGTACACTATAGCTGACTTCAGACGCACCAGAGGAGGGTGTCAGATCTCATTATGGGTGGTTGTAAGCCACCATGTGGTTGCTGGGATTTGAACTCATCACCTTCGGAAGAGCAGTCTGGTGCTCTTACCCGCTGAGCCATCTCACCAGCCCATCCCTTGTCTTTCTATACTATTTCAAAAATAATTTATATGCACATATAGAAACATCATAATGAATCTTCTTACTTAATATGATTAGCACATATTGATTTAATACAGTTAGAGCATATTAATAAGGAAAAAAATCTATGATATTCAAAGGCACATTTGAAACTCACAAATGTGGGTATTGACGTAGGCAAGTTCTCGCTACCAAAAAAATGCTCAGTAAAATTAGCTCAGTTCCCCAGAGATTAAGAGGCATGTTCACTTACAACAGCAACTGAGACAGTACTTGAGACTAACAATTTGGTCCCAGATTTCCTTATAACATCACCATACTCTTTAGTTTTGGGGGAACTGGCAAGGATATGTAAAAGTATAAGCTGACATCAGCTGAAAACAACAACACCCCCACACCTGTGTTGAAGATTGACACTCTAGATTGATTAGAGTATCAGGGATGGAGAGCTAAACTGTACCTCACATGTCTTCAGTTTAACATTTTAGTTATCATAAAAATAATGGCTTTATTGATGACATTTTTTTCTACACACACACACACACACACACACACACACACACACACACACCAATATATCACTGTACCTTGCTTGTATTTTCTTTCTGTTACTTTCCTCAAACCCTCCTCTTCCTATCTTGCAGGTCCTTTTTCTTACTCACACATTGCTCCTCTGCCTTCATTAGGGTGCATGTTAACATGGTTGTTGATGTGAAAGACCAGTGTTGATGTCACATGACTGTTCTTAAGCTTTCTGCCCTTTATTTTATTTTATTTTTTATTTTCTTCAGACAGTCTCTCTGAACTGGAAGCTCTTTGGGTGATAGCATTTGACCAGTTTTGCTAAATCTACCGTTTACCATTACTACTGTAGAGCAGTTGGGAATAATTTGGACCAAAAGAATTGACTCAAATCCAGGCTAGCCGGCCAGTGGAATTCAGGTGTTCCTTGTCTCTGCCTCCTATCTTGTATGAGTGTTGGGGTTACAGGTATGGATCATCACATCTGGCTCTCTATGAGTTCTTGGTATTAAATTCAGGCTGTCAGACATATACATCTATCCTCTGAGACATCTGCCAGGCTCCTTTTCGTATCTTTTCTAGCTTCTAAAGAATGTTTATCTTCCTTCATTTCTGACCAGAAATGTATTTTTGTTTTGTTTTGGCTTGGTTTGGGGTTTTTGTTTTGTTTTGTTTTGTTTTTAAAGAAACATTTCGTGGTGGCGCACGCCTTTAATCCCAGCACTCGGGAGGCAGAGGCAGGCGGATTTCTGAGTTCGAGGCCAGCCTGGTCTACAAAGTGAGTTCCAGGACAGCCAGGGCTAAACAGAGAAACCCTGTCTCGAAAAAACAAAAAAAAAAACAAAAACAAACAAACAAACAAACAAAAAAGGAAACGTTTCTGGGTCTTCTATGGTGTGGTTAAGATCAGTGTGAATACACTTCTGTGCCTGGAAGAACTATTGGGCCTTTGGTGGGCATAGGTCAGAAGAAGCCCTTGTATCTTTTTTGGGGTGTTCTGCTTAGATAGAGACCAGGCTCCTGTGATCCTCATTATACAGAATTGGGGGTGAAGAATGCAATGACGGTGACTATGACACAGTCTGAAACAGTCATCTGAGAGTGGAAGGGAGGGCACAAGTGTCTCTTTAGAACTTGGTATATTCTGTGAGCATGTGCATAAGCAGAGCTCTTGAGTTCAGGCATCTCTTATTAGTTTGCTGTTTGCTATCTTTTGGGGGAGCAACTAACCCTAATCCTCTTTATTTTCCTCAGCCTGGAATCTCTGTTAGCCTTTGAGTGTGTTTAACTGAATCTGGGCTCAGTGGTTTAACACTCATCAATCAGGTGAGAGTCTATTTATATATATACTAATTAAATAATATATGCATATATTATTTCACTTAAAGCTGTATCATTTGTGTTTATTTATGCTTACAAAGAAGTCATTTAGGTGTCTAATTTAAAGTGTGTAAATGTTTTATATATATATATATTTTTATTTTTATTCTTTTATCATAGTTCTCCCATTGTCCTCTCTTCTTCAAAATTTGTTTTTTAAAACATCATTTATGGTATTAACCAAAGTCCTTTGAAGATCCATGTATACGGACATTGATTTTTAAAGTAGTGTGCAATGAAAATCGCATAGAAAACAGATTAAACAATAGATCTTTTGAGGGTGGGACTCCCAAGGCCCCACTCCTAACTATGGGGTTATTGGTAATTCGTGGCTGATGATATTGAGAATCAGTTCTCTCTGGTGTCGGTGACCTTGGGAAGTTGTCCATGACCCAATGGATTCATCTGTATTCAAGTATGTAAAGGCAGCATGTATTGGACTCAGTGGGTTATTTTAGAAGAACAGCCCCAACAGGAGCTGGAGGACTAGGATAAGAAGCTAATGAAATTAGGAGGGAGACATGGCCCAAGACTTGTGGGATGTACTGGAGGCTGGAAATGGGAGAGACCTATGAGAAAAACACATTGTATATATGTATAAAATTCTCAAAGGCTAAATAAAATTTTATGAAACAACAAAAGAAAAAGAAGAAAAAGAACCAGATCACTGATTTTCAATACTAAAGTTCCTTTACAATCTGGGCCTGTGAGAGGACCCTCAGGTTCATGCCAACCACATAGCTTCCTGGATTTTTGCAATCAGGAAATAGAAATGGTTACCATCAAATGAATGCATCTACAATGGGCAAAATTAGCAAAGGCTTCTCATTTCTCTTTTCTGTGGGGAAAGGGCAACATAAAAGTCAAGGGATACATGCCTGTTCACTTAACTGGGAGAAAAGCTTTCAGAGCTGTCTGAAAGTTCTCCTGTGGTACAATTTCCCCCTCTGGTGATGACAGGCCTTTAGCTTTTTTTTCTGACCTGCGGCATGAAGTTCCTAGAGAAATTAGAATTCTCTGAGGTTCATCGTTTCATTAGCTTGGTGACTTAAAGAAAAATACACATATCTCCTTTTGAAATATCTCCTCTTCCACCAAGGCCAGGGCTCAGCAAAGGATCATGGTTATGAGTGGAGTTTGAGGGATCTCAGTTTTCACCAGATCCCAGGTCTTGGTGCTGTTGATCGTCTGTCAGTTTATAACTACTCCTGTGGGCCAAGCCAACGTTCACTTGACTATACTACAAACAGGTATCTTCTGATCTTGTCCATTCACTCTGTATGATACAGCTGTTATGGATAGCCCTGGGACTAATTATATTTGATGTTAATTCCGTTCTCCTGTGAGTGGCTATGAACAAGGAATGAGTCAGCACTCAGGTGATTTCCTGTAAACATGCTTCCCACCTTAATTTGTAAAATAAAAGAGAGCTGATGATTGGGCAGATGAAAGGGAAGGTAAAGTGGAAGGAGAGAGAGAGAGAGAAAGAGAGAGAGAGAGAGAGAAGGAGAAAATGGAAGAGGGAGAAGACACAGAGGAGGAGGAGGAGGAGGAGGAAGAAAAGCAGAACAGAAGCACATGTCCTGGAGAAACTGCAAGTTCTAAGGAGTCTCATAGTTCTTTTTTTTTTTTTTTTTTTTTTTTTTTTTTTTTTTTTTTTTTNTGTTTCGAGACAGGGTTTCTCTGTATAGCCCTGGCTGTCCTGGAACTCACTCTGTAGACCAGGCTGGCCTCAAACTCAGAAATCCGCCTGCCTCTGCCTCCCTAGTGCTGGGATTAAAGCGTGTGCCACCACGCCCGGCCGAGTCTCATAGTGCTAGGTGGAAGATAGTAGTGTAGCGGGAGATCTACCCAATCTAGGCACACAGCATGTATTCATATTAACTGTGTTGTGTTTTCATTGCCAGGCATCTTTGGGTGGAGATTTACCGCAACAATAACCCACTCCAGGTACTTCTCTAGCCTCTCTTACATTTTTCTAACATGCCCCACTCCTATTCTACATGTTCTAAACTCCAGCTGCAGCCACACCACATACCTAACTGCATAGAGTACCCATCGGTCAGATATGAGTCCAGGGACCGTGTCTTAGGTAGGGTTACCATTGCTGTGAAAAGAAACCATGACCAAGGCAACTCTTATAAAGAACAATATTTAATTGGGTCTAGGTTACATTTTCAGAGGTTTAGTCCATTATCATCATGGCAAGAAGCATGGCAGCATACAGGCAGATATGGTGGTAGAGGAGCAGAGAGGTCTACATCTTCATGTAAAGGAAAGGAAGCCAGGAGCAGACTATCTTCCAAGAAGCTAGGAGGAGGGTCTCAAAGACCACTTCTACAATGAGACACTTCCTCCAATTCCACACCTAATCCAACAAGGCCATATCCCCTAATAGTAACACTCCCTGAACCAAGCATATATAAACCACAACAATCTATTTCCTGTCCCCTATAGGCTTGTTCAGACACATGAGTCTATGGGGGCCATACCTATCCATAGTAAAATGTTAAAACCATAGTTCAACTTCAAAAGTTCCCATAGTCTATAACAGGTCTCAACAATGTTAAAAGTTCAAAGTTCAAAGTCTCTTCTGATGTTCATATAGCCATGTAACTATAATCCCCAAAGCAAGACCAAAATCCAGCTGGACAAACTCCAAATTCTTTATCTCCATGTCTGTTGTCAAAATGCTTGAAATAGAAATATTTTTTAAATCCCTTCATATCTCTAACATTTTTGTGCTTTGTTGACTGCCGCACAATTCTTTCTTTTTGGTTGGTTCCACTTTCTGTTAACAGCTTTCCTCAGCAGGTATCCCATGACTTTGGCATCTCAAACATCTTGTGTTGGGGTCCACTGCCTGCGGGTGACCCACATTACAGACTGGGTCCCCTGGGAGATGGTCTGGGGATTGTTTGCGCTAGCTGGGAGAGAAAAAAATAAGACACTGAGTCAGTTCTTCAGTCAAAACATGTCTGCGTCTTTACATAAAGTTCTTTCTTGGTTAAAAGAGAGTGGAAAAGGGTAAACCCTTCCATCCCATTCCCAGGGCCCCTGGCTCCATGTTGGTGAGCACCTGGAGCCGCCTAGAGCCTCAGTGCAGGAGGTCTTCTTCCTGGGATGACCAGGCAGTTCTGGGCAGGGCGGTAGGAGGTGGGCCATGGTAGTTGTGTAACAAAAGGAGCCAGCCTAGCTGGAAGTGGTCTGGACACCCCGCCTCAATGGGGGCAGGTCTGAATTCTGGAGGCTACAATCTTGGGGGCTCCAAGAAACTTCAATGTTGCAGTTTCTTGTTCCAATACTTGGGATCCACACATGATCTTCTGAGCTTGCATCACCTTCTCCAGCTCTAGCCTCTGTAGTACCTCAGCGTCTAGTAGACTCCACTTCATTGCTGCTTCTGTTCTTGGTGGTCTTCCCATGATCCTGGTATCTCCAACATGCTGGGGTTTTTCACTGAAACTAGGCTTCACCAATAGCCTCTCATAGGGTCCCTTTATGGAGTCAAGCGCCAACTTCGTTGCATAACTCCTTCAGTCCTGGACCATCAATTGCAACTGAGGCTGCACCTTCACCAATGGCCTTCCATGGCCTCTCACAGTGTCAAGCCTCAGCTGCTCTTCATGACCCCTTCATGCCATCAAAACCAGTATCACCTGGGTGATTCTTATACATTACCAAGTCCAGCTGTAGCATGAGGTACAACCTTGGCTATTTCTGGAACACAGCTTCTTTGTTCTCTCAGAAAACACTTTCCAGAGTATTTCACCTCAGTGATGGTGGTCTATTCTTAATCAGTGCTAATTTCTATTATGGTCTGATGGACACCCTCCACCAGAATAGCTATAGCCATTTTGTTCCATGCATACCAACTATTTCATAGTGTTGCTGTAATATGTCTGCCAGTCACTGACACAGAGAAGTGACTTGGCTCAAGAGTATGCTGACCACATACCCTGTTTTGTTCTGTATGTTGTGAATATTCTATTTGAGGTTTGCTAATCTTAAGAAATTTCAAAAAGCTTTAATTAGGACCCACCAAATCAAAGGTCAATATGAACTGTTATGTCCAAAATACCTTGACTCAGGCCTGACGACTGGGCAACCCTTCCTGAATGTCTGTATGAGCTCACTGTGGTTTTTGTGGGTAACACTGAAGAATGCTACTAATAAGCTAAAAAGTTATGGTTATAATACTCATGCTCTATAATCACAATATTGTGAATTTCCCCTGTTCACTACCCATCCACCAACCACCTTACCATACTCAGGACCAATCGGTCTAAAGATTGGCATAAATACTTTGTCTAGTGGGTCAACCACTCCTCTCCTTGCTCTTTAAACTTTTGAATCTGGTTTTTGCTACAAAAAGTCTGCACTGAGAGTAAACTAGTGCTACAATTAGGTTTTTCCTTCTTTTGGACCTTGTCATCTAGTTAAGGTGTGCATTCAATAAACTATTATTGCTTAACTAAGATGGTGTACATATGGTTTGGGTGGCGATTTCCTGAACCCCAACAATTTCTTTTCTCCAGCTAACCAGCATCAATTATTTCAGTAGTCCCTTCTATTCTTGACCCTATAGCCAGAGCCACATGGATGAACCTGCTGAGTTTTGCTGCTTGCTGGAGCTGGAACATGGCCCCCTTGTTCTATTACACCAGCTTTTTGTTTTCTAAGTCCTTCCCTGCCTAAGTTTGGCTATCTTAGAACTTGCTCTGTAGATTGACCTTGAATTCAAAGACCTGCATGACTATGTCTCCTGAATGCTGGGATTAAAGGCATGTGCCACCATGCCTGGACTTAAGCTTTTCACCTAGAACTTTCTCTGTCCCAGGTTAGCATTGAACTCTGAGATCTGCTTGCCTTTGTCTCCTGGAATTAAAGCTGTGTACCACTACTCCTAGGCCAAAGCTTTTCATGGCCACTGTTCCTCAAGATATGGATTAAAAAAAACCTGTGTCTTCCAGCCCCAAGATCTGGATGGCAAGTATGCCCTCCATTTCTGGATAATAGTTCATTTCTGATTAGAAGTCCAAATGCAAACAATAACCAGGAAATAGCACCTAACATGACATAACTATTCCTTGTTCAACTACAAACACATACAGTGAACATAGCTGGGTGGGAAGAGAAAAACATGGAAAATAAAAGAATGCCACAAAGGAAATGGGCACCTCACTCTTGTGGTCAAAGCTCCTCAACCAATGAGTTAATAATTCCAGCCCAGTGATGTTTCCTTTTACCTAGAGATGTTTTGTTTGTTTGTTTGTTTGTTGTGGGGGGGGTTGGGAGGGGGTTCGAGATAGGGTTTCTCTGTATAGCCCTGGCTGAACTGAAACTCACTTTGTAGACCAGGCTGGCCTTGAACTCAGAAATCCGCCTGCCTCTGCCTCCCGAGTGCTGGGATTAAAGGCATGTGCCACCATGCCCGGCTTCCTAGAAATGTTTTAAAGACGAGCGCTATACACCAACGAGTTGTACTTAAGGTCTCAGTGTGCGTGGCATTCAGCATGCCCTTTCTCCTTTCCCAGCTGTAAGCAAGGAATTTTTTTAGCACACGTATAAACAAGCAAGCAAGCAAGCAAACAAAAAACCAAACAAACACCACCTTATTTGCACTAATAGACATGCTCTAATTTCCTTTGAAACACGCAGCTTTACATTTTCAAATTATCATCCCATCCAAGGCACCTTAGGAGTCACCTTATAGTCTCATTTATCAAAACTAAAGAGGAAGAAAGTGAAAAGCAAATAAAAGTGGTTTTGAGTAATCCTTTGAAAGGCAACTTGAGAGCCACCAACACTGTCTATAAAGAATCAGCATCAGTTTCATAAAGCTGGCAGCTGAAACACTGGAGGCTAACTCCTCTTGAGAAGTCCCAAGCCCCAGTCCTGTATCTCATCCCCCCTGGAAGCTCTGGAGGGTCTCCCTTCCTACTACCCCTCATGCTAACACCTCTTTCTAACACCCTCCAGCCTGTTCTATATGACATATTGTGACACACTTTTGGTGGCCGAGTCAGGACTCCTGGCTCCACCTGAGGAGAGATCTGTAGAAAGAACATGGGCTACTACCAAGCTGTGTCTCTGCCTCCGCATCCCTGATTCTGACAAAAGCAAACTTGTGTCTGCCAGTCTCTGCTTGTCATTAGAGCTGCATCTCTTATCAGTACAGTGTCTCTTTCCTGTATCCCAGTACACGTCATCATAAACTGAATGCATAGAACGATCTGATCTGTGCTTCTTTTAATGTGTTCTTTCCTTTTCCTCATTTCTGAAGATGCCCTTAGAGCTGTCTGAACAACTTCTCTGCCTATCACTGTCCTAGTTACTATGCTAAGTCTTATACCTCTTCTGATTGAAGCTAGGAATTATTTCATCCAAGAACCTATCCTCATTCTTCACTCCAGCTCCAGCTTCTCCAAATGTGCTTTCAGAACCCCTAACCTTGGATTAAAGAATTTCTCCTCTGTCTCTATCTCTATCTCTATCTCTGTCTCTATCTCTGTCTCTATCTATCTATCTATCTATCTATTCAGATGCCAACTGAATCAAGCTCATATGGGGTTCCATAGAAAAAGATGAAAATAGGAATATATTTATGCTATATATAAGAGAATAAATATATTCTCTGTGTATATAGCTATATAATATTCTATATATGCTATATGTAAGTATATAGAATATGTATATAAATATATAGAGAACATATTTATTTGCTTTTTTTTTTCTACGACAGGGTTTCTCTGTGTAGCCCTGGCTGTCCTGGAACTCATTCTGTAGACCAGGCTGGCCTCGAACTCAGAAATCTGCCTGTCTGTGCCTCCCAAGTGCTGGGATTAAAGGCATGCGCCACCACCACCTGGCTATTTACTTATTTTTAACATAGTGCCATGTAGCTCAGGCTGGCCTCATCTTCACTATGTAGCTGAGGATAATATTGAGCTACTGATCCTCCCAAGTAAATATGAAAGGTATATGCTACCACACCTGGATCACTTCAGTGACTTCAGTATCATGCCTATTTCATTATGCATGTCTTTTTTCTTGGCTTTCTTGCACGTGTGTGTGTGTGTGTGTGTGTGTGTGTGTGTGTGTGTGTGTCTAGTTGTGTATATGTAGGGCTTATGTATACACAGGTACAGGCATTTGAATCCAGGGACTCATGCATGCTAAACATGTGTCTGACATCTGGACTCCATAGATCTCCAGTCCTTTATTTCTCCCCTACCATATCTCAGCTCCCTAAAGACATTATGGGATATTTCTGCCTCTGTGTCTTCAGGATTCTTACTCAGTTATTGGAACATCATTTTCATAGGTAACAAGTATCAAATGTCCATTTTCCTTGTAGTAATGTTAAAGTCACAAGAAAGAGAACATTCTCATGTTTCTAACAACCCCAAATAAAACGTGGCAGTAAGAAAATTTAAAGAAAGCAAATGCAGTCATCTTTGACAGTGAGATGGGAAGTGAGTCTCCCAAGAGGATGCAAAGCATTTCAAGAAATGATGCTTTGAAGCACCCCAGTTCCTCTTCAACATATTTATAGTTCAGGACAAAGGGCATTCCTACCCCTGGGCAAGGCAGAGAATGGCTTATTTAGCAGTAGTCTCTTTCAAAATTGGGAGTGATTGCTCCACAGAGAAGCTTGGCAGATTGCCCCATGACCTTCATTTCCAACAAGTCCAAGAGCATGTATCCTATTGATTGCCACTACTTTTCATTTAGTTCATATTTGGTCATAATGAATAGAAAATATGTCATTTCAGTGTTTCTAAACCTTTCTCAGAAAGCTAGTTTGGAAATTTCCCCACTTGAACAATACAGAATGGTGTTTGATTTCAAAGATATTTAAAGATACACAATTAGCCGGGCGTGGTGGCACACGCCTTTACTCCCAGTACTCGGGAGGCAAAGGCAGGCGGATTTCTGAGTTCGAGGCCAGCCTGGTCTACCAAGTGAGTTCCAGGACAGCCAGGGCTATACAGAGAAACCCTGTCTCAAAAAAAAAAAAAAAAGATACACAATTATATTGATGTTTTAGATACCTGTAAGGTGACTTCTAAGAATTAGATGCTCTTATACCAGGAGTAAAGACAGGGTTTTGTTTTGTTTTGTTTTGTTTTGTTTTTTGTTTTTTGTTTTTTTTTGGGGGGGTTGGTTTTGTTTTTAGTATAGAACAGAGTTTATTTAGGGTATGGGAGGGGAGTTAAGAGAGTAGTAGAGGCAGAGAGAAGGAGAGAGTAGATGAGTGGAAGCTGGCCATGACCACATGGAGAGAGGAGGGAAAGGAATGAGGAGAGAGGGAGCACAAAGGGGGCGAGAGGCAAGAGAGAGGCAAGAGTGTGAGAGAGGCGAGAGTGTGAGAGCAAGACAGGTTTTAGAATGTCAACCTGACACACCTATGGGGGAAAAACGTGATTCTTTAATGTTGCCGTATGTATATACTTCAGCAAACATGTAGTGATCATTTGCCTTCATTGGTTCATTTGACATTAGGCTAATGATGTCACTCCAGCTCACATATTTG
Organism: Mus minutoides; assembly: GCA_902729485.2. NCBI lineage: Eukaryota > Metazoa > Chordata > Mammalia > Rodentia > Muridae > Mus > Mus minutoides. Next base: position 1,466,416 of record LR749651.1, on the reverse strand, counting down.
GCTCATTTAAATAAAAATAAAAATTATATCAAGGCTAGCAATGTGGCTCAGCAGATAGAGGTGCTTGCCACCAAGGTTGCATACTTGAGTTGATAGTCAGGTCCCACATTGGGGGAAGGAGAAGACTAATTCGTGCACTTTGTTTGCACACACACACACACACACACACACACACACACACAGTGAGGGGAGAGTAAAAATGTAACAAAAATTTAAATGCGCATGCATACTGATTCAACATTCATTGCTGCAAATAGTTTTATAATAACTGGAACAATTATTCAGGAAAAAATATTAATTTCAAGGGGAAAAAAGTAAATATTTATGCAAAAAGAAAGTTGAATAAGCTGACGGTGTAACACACAGACACAAAGCCAACCCCATTACGGACTTGAAAGTCCTTCTGGGAATAGGATTTTCAGGCAGTGAAGTAAGGAAGTTTATGAATGTTTGTGGGAAGCAGTCCTGAGCATAAAGGTCAACAATAAACAAGGACTGTAGCTTGGGTGTGGGTGAGAGAGACAAAGGGTGCAGTCAGAAGAGAGCTTTGGACAGAGTTGAGAGTGAGCCGCATGTAGGAGGAGGTAGGGTCAGAAATGTATGCAGATGCCAACTGACTCAAGCTTCTATGGGCATCCATAGAAAAAGATGGAAATAGGAATGTATCAAAACAAGGGAGAGCTCACTGGAGCAGATATTCTCTGTAAGATGAGGAGGAAGAAGCAAGCTGGTGGATGAGCTGGGGAATATGTCAGGATATGAGCTGCACACTTGGACTGGTGCTATGCACACTGTAATCATTTTGCCCAAGAAGAAGCATTTAGATGTCAGAATAACAGCGTGAGGCTTTTGCTGTAGCTCAGTAGTAAGGTGTGTGCCTAACATATAAGATGCCCATGTTAAGGTCTATCATTGCTATAGATGACCATCAGGCAAACAGTATCACTTCCACTGACACATTTGTTCGTTTGAAATGAACGCTATAACGTTTATGTCTCCTCATTGCTGCAGGTGATCTAATTATATATGTAAAAGAGTGCCCAGAAGAAAAGAAAGTGAGATTCCAACTAAGTGTTCCATGTGAATGGGAAAAGCTAATGGTATAACACACAAACACCAAGCAGGGACCTTAAAAAGTCACAGTCTCCTATATAGACTTTTAGGGTGTCCCTCTAATGGGAGTAGTATATATACCACAGCCTCAAAATAAAAAGTGCACATCATAGTTGTCTTCCTATGGGACATGAGCATCTTATGTTTACAGTATGCACAGCACCAGTCCAAGTGTGCAGCTCATATCCTGACATATTCCCCATCAATGGTCACCATCTGAGCCCTAGCTTACCCCTAATTCCCCAAGAATGGACACCATCTGAGTTCTATCCTACCCCTCTCTGCCTCTGTGTTTCTATCTTCAACATTTTCTCTTGAGTCATTTTTATTTTATTTTTTAGTCACTTTAGATGCCAGGAATTACAATACTATTCTATAGAGACCTTAATTATGAAGCATTGAAACAGCAGTGAGTCTCTCTGGACAGATCTTTGCTCAGTGAGGATGTTTGTCTGTGATGCTAAGGCTGAGGACTGTATCAGAAGTGATCATCTTTTGGAAGCCAGACTACTCCTCCAGAGTGCTGATAGCAGCACTAATTTGCTTGGACTACTACAGAGAACAAGAGCCGAAATCATCACCAACAAGACCAGACCCTGACCAGGGAGGTTTAATTACTCACACCTCTTGCCTCATTTTTTTTTTCCTCGCTCCGGTCAACCCTACTCGCTCTGGTCGGCCCCGCTCGCTCTGGTCTGAGGATTCATTATTATTATTATTATTATTATTATTATTATTATTATTATTCATAAGTACATATAGCTGACTTCAGACGCACCAGAGGAGGGCATCAGATCTCATTACCAGTGGTTGTAAGCCACCATGTGGTTGCTGGGATTTGAACTCAGCACTCTTACCCTCTGGGCCATCTCACAAGTCCCCTCTTGCCTCATTTTTTTCCTCTACTTAAAGTTCTGTCAGGAGCTGTTGAGTTGGCTCAGGGGGTAGAGGCACTTGCCACCAAGCCTGAGTGGTTCAGTCTTACACATGCTGGAAATTAGCTGGCATATATGTGTCTTTCATTCACAAATGCAGAGAGCTCTTGGGCAGGTGTGTGCATGCAACCCGCCAAAGCAGCTTAACTAATTCATGGCTACAAGTTTCTTTTATTAAATTGTTACTGATTTAATTTTATGTACATGCCTGTGTGCTTGAATGTTCACCGTGTGTGTGCAGGAGCCCGTGGAAGTGAGTAGAGACCATCAGATCCCTGGAACTGGAGTTATAGAAAGCTGTGAGTTGCCATGTGGATGTTGGGAACTAAATTTGGGTACTCTGCAAGAGAAGGGAGTCTCCTTAACCACTGAGCTACCTCTCCAGCCCTTCTTAGTTCTTTTATGTTTGAAATATTTCAGGGAATGTTGGGCTTAGGTCATTTGTTTTTCAACGGATAATCTTGAAATTCTGTGGACTGAACCTAAACTGAACCAAGACTGACAGTAAGAAGACTTGGAGGTCATTATTGCAATTTGTGTAGCTGTGGCAATGTTAACTGTACTATCAGGAAGTCCTTAGGGAAAATTCTAGATGACTGGCCTAATTATAGCTAAGAGCCTAGTACTAAGGAAAGATAGTATATTATTATACTACTAAGCAGGCTAAATATGCACTAGATGAAAAGGAGAGGTGACCTCTGAATAAGTTATGAGATTCCTAAATTATTTTACAGTTAGAATTATTTTGATGAAACTCAGAAATGTGTTTGTGGGATATTATATGTCCACTTTTATGAGTTGTACATAATAAAGGTTGTTCTACGAGTCAAATTTACATAACAAAGTCCCAGATATCAATGCTAAAATCACTGCTGAGAGACAACCGAGATCTTGTAACTGAGTCAAGATTATTACCAATGACTTTGAACCCCTACCATTCCTTTTCTTCCAGTAGTTCTTCCATCCTCTTTTGATGTACCTCATTTTGATGCTTTCTTCATCAAAGGAGATGTTAGAGCATCAGAATAGAGGACTTCCTTGATGTCTTGGTGAGAATTCACATAGGCTCCTCACCCTACAGGAAGAGGGCAATTGTTACTAGGGTAGCATCTGGCAGGAGAGCCTGAAGTGATAAAATACTGGTCCTTCACACTTTGAATTCTTGTGGGGTTCCCAGGCCTACACCTAAACCATCAAGAGGAGAACCTTCAAATTTCCGGCAAGGTCCAGGACACAGTGCCCGGTACTCTCCCATCCTTGGATCAAGAGACTTTGACGGATGAAGAAGAAAGAAGTCAAACCAAACTATAAGGCTTAAATGCTTGTCTCCTTCTGCTTTTGAAGCAAACATTGAAACACTAGTACTGGAAGAAAAATAGTGCAGCTCATATTTTTGTTCCTGTTCTGTGTGAGTGACTTTGAGTGACTTTGGATTTATTGTAATTCATTTTTTTTTTCCACCCATGAAGCCCGTGGCCATGAAACTTTCTCAACTGGTCACCACAGCCCACAAAAAATTTTAATGACTGGAAAAATGAGAAGGCTGAGCTAAGCAAGCTACCATCTTCATTTATGGTCAACACCTCAATCTGGAACTACTGAGAAATTGATAGGGCCCTCAGAGAAAAATCAATGTGAGTATTATAGCAGAATTGGCACTGGAAAAGCAATTGCCCCCATGCACAAACACAGCCTTGATAAACAGCCAGAGCATCATTTAGCAGGAACAGATGATGACTTTGCTAGGGACTGAAGGTGTTCCAACCATCATTTCTTCATAGCAAACCTGGGAACAACTGATAATGGGATACAAGCCAATAAGCTCTTGGTCAATAGAAGCACAAAAAGGCTAATTGAATTGTGCTTATCTCTGTGAGCATCAGGAAATTCCTGATAGAAAAGTAGGCTTTTGTTCACCTCCAGAGTGTAGCCTAGGGGATAAGCATGTAATTTAGATCTTTTCAAAGAACACACCAGAATGCTCAGTTTCGGTTGTAAGTGTAGACTTGTTATACAAACTTAATGCTCACACATCCCTTCCAGAGAGGTAGCAAATGCAAGTAAAAGTGGCATAATTTTAAGGCCCCTTATCTCTGTAAGAATATACATTAGGCAGGCTTCTGTAGAGCAACAGAACTTATAAAATCCATGTGTTTTTATTATTAAAGGGAATTTTTCATCCAGAGGGTTAATCTATCAATCTGGATGCATGTGCAGTGCAGTGTTGAAAACCTGAAAGTATCCCAGAGAAGGCATTAATTCACTCGTTGTTGAAAGCTCAAGGAAGTTGAACTCTGATGTCAGTAGAGCGTAACAAGAGCAGGAATGGATTTCTTCACTTAGAAAGAAGATAAGGTAGACATTCTTGACCAGCTTTTGCCTTGGACTCCCTGTCATCTGGGTTACCCATTGAGAAACTGGCCACATTAAAGACAGGTCTTTCCCTCCCTTCCAACCACAGAACAGTCCTCACTGAAGATGTTACAACCTCCAGTTGTGTTTTGTCAGTCATGATTCTCTCTCTCTCTCTCTCTCTCTCTCTCTCTCTCTCTCTCTCTCTCTCCATATGTTTGTATATAAGGTGTGCATGTGTTTAAGCATGTTAGCATGAAGGTGAGGGCTCATGTGCATGTATAAGGTGGTCAGGGGCTTTCTGTCATACCTCTTCCACTTGATACTTGGAGACAGGTTTCTCAGTCAAACCCAGAGTTCACAAATATAGCCAGCCCCACTAGCCAGTTTGCTCTGGGGATTCCCATGTCTGCTCCTTCTGAGACCGGAATTCAGTCAAGGTGCTAGGCTTACTAGGAATTCATCTGTGTTCTGGGATTCCAAATTCTGGTTCTCTTGCTTGGGTGGCGGAATTTTAATTGTAAGCCATCTTCTTAGCCCAGTCCTAGATATTTCCTAATCCAGTCAAGCTGACAACTAAGACCAGCCATTGCACAGGATAAATCAGTGTCCTCTGGAATATATCAGATGCCCCAACTCTCAGAAGAAGAGCAAGCAACTTAAGGGAGAGACAGACAGTACAGGAGGAAGAGAGTACAGTACAGGAGTACAGTAGAGTTTGTGGAGAGCAGTCCAGTAGAGTTAAGAGGCAGAGTTGAGTAGCACGGAGAGGGAGAAGGAAGCGGTTTTACCAGGAGAGTCAGCTGGGGGAGGAGTTTAAGCCAAAAGAGCCGAGTTGAATCAGCTAGTCAGAGTTCAGAAAGAACAAGAATGAGTGATCATATTCGGCAGCAAGTCTCAGAGGATGCAAACATTCTAGGCCTAGGTTAGATTGAATGAAGGCCAGAAGCTTCCAGGCCTAGCCCTTGGTTAGCTGACTGAGGCAGTAAGCCTCCAACACAGCAGTTACTACAGGAGAATTAAAGTTACTTTTACACAGAGCTGACAGTCCATGCCTATCAAAGTCCTTTAAAAAGATGGACCAATCCCTATCTTAGCACAATACTTTCCCAAGTGGGGCAGTGCTGTGGATAGCCCTGGAGCTAATTACATTTGATGTTAATTCCATTCTCCTGTGAGTGGCTGAGAACAAGGGATGAGTCAGCACTCAGGTGATTTCCTGTGAACCTGCTTCCCACCTTATTTTGTAAAATAAAGGAGAGCTGTTGATTGGGCAGATAAAAGGGAAGGTGGAACAGAAGGTTGGAGGGAGAGAAGAAGGATAAAATGGAAGAGGGAGAGGATACAGAGGAGGAGGAAGAAGACGAAGACAAAGAAAAGCAGAGCAGAAGCACATGGCCTGGAAAAACCACAGGTTCTAAGGGGTCTCATACGCTGTGGAAGATGGTAGCATAGCAGTATATCTGCCCAATCTAAGTGCACAGCATGTATTCATAGTAACTGTGTTGTGTTTTCATTGCCAGGGCATATTTGGATTGAAGATACCGTAACAGGAGGGACTTAGTTACATCTAGCCCATGGTTCCGATACTTTTGAAGCATATTTTACACAGCCTCTGCAGCTCTGCTGCCTCACCACTTTGAGCACTTTACTAGCAGAACATAAGTGGTTCACTGTCCTCATTCTGGAATTGCTTTCCTTTTGCATTTCCCTAGAAAGTGAGTCATGGTTATTTTCTGCCTTCAAAATGAACAGATTCCAAGTCAGAAAATCTATCTTGATACAGTTTGGAAGTATTCTGTTACACATGTGATCTTAGGAGAGATATTGGGCAAAGATTTGAGAACATTGCAATTAAATCAAAGAACCCTTCTACATTGTGGAAATGGCTGACCATTAGCCTAGTTTATGAGTTTTTACTAGAAAACATCATTCACACTTTTAGTCACTATTCTGGATATGGGTCTACACTGTCTTCTATAAACATAGATTTTCAGATAACAAGTTGTTGGAGGTCCAGTTACAGCAAAGATTTATCAATAAATCTTAATAATTGACAAGAAGAAATGTCATTTGCAGCACTGAGGTCTCTAGGATCTGCAAACAGTTGTGAGGCTTTCAGGGAATGGCAAACTTCAGCAAGATATAGCTATGTAACTTGAGGGAAATAAGAGAGCCATTTTATGAGGCCTTACGTACAACAGCTCCTTTCTAAAATTAAACAAACACAAACAAAAACGTAGTAGTGTGTATTGGTTACACATAATAGTGGGCTTATGACATTTTTCATATTAACATATTTTGATAATTACCCTCATTACCTCATCACCATCTGTTGTCTTACTCTTGCCCACGCTGCTTGCTTTCTTCCTTAACAAAGATTTTTAAGGCTTTGATTTGTCCAATAGAAAATTGAACTGCTTGCATTCATTTTACTATGTTACCATCATTATCATCATCATTATCGTATATGTGAGATAAGGTCTCACTACCTCGTAGCTTAAGCTTGACTGGAACTCAGGATGTAGCACAGGATGGCTAGATGCATGCCCTTGATCTCATGGCTATCCTTCTGTCTCAGCTAGGATTACAAACATGTACCACTGACTGGCACTTGTTTTGGGTTTGCCTAACATATTGAAAACATTTGCAAATATATGTGACAAAGATCTGGGCTAGAATTTCTTATTCAGTTGGTGAGTGAAGTTTCCCAACTTGTGACTTATTTCTGAAAGGAATTAAATCAAGTGACCTAGGGATGGCCTTCTTGTCGCTCATCAACACCAGTGTTAAAACCCATTTTCATGTATCCTGGTAAATTCCACATTGGTTATGAAACAGTGACCCTAAGATATGCCATGAATTAAAACCTTCTGGCATCTATGTTTGCTCAGAAGTTTCAACTGTGGACATTTAACTTTCACAACATAGATACACTAACATTTAAACTGATTCAAAGTGTGCCTATTGTCCACACCAAGGGAGCATGTGGAGAAGGTTGCTTGCTTTTAATCAAAAGCATGTAAGCATTTATCTGGAGATATGAAAACTCCCAAAGGCTGAAAACTCATGCAAAAAGAGGTAGTTGTTGTACACTATCTGTTTCATCAAGGCAACTGGCTGGTTACCTAGCAATTACACGTCACCCAGATGCACAGATGCCATCCATCCTGGTCTATAGAGAGAGTTCCAAGTAAGTCATGTCTACATAGTGAGACATTGACTCAGACATACAGATAGGCTGACTTGAAATCTGGGTCCAGGAGCCAGCAATGGACAGGCAGACAAGCCCTTAAGATATACTTGTAACTCCTCATGTTTCCTTGAATGTTGCAGTTCTGAAGATGTGGCCTCACAAGGTGCCAACAGAAAGTTAATCTCTGGACTCCCTACCTTAGCTAGAAACCCCCATGTAAAAACATCAGATAACCTCTTGAAGAAAAGAAACCCAAGCTGGTCATGGTGACTCATGTCTGCAATTCTCATACTTTGGAGGTAGAGGCAGACGAATTAGGATTTGAAGATACAAATTCCCTACATTCAGACTTCAAGTCTAGAATGTCCTATATAAGACAGCCAATTTAACAAAGAGAAGAAAAATAGTGTATACCTCTTAAATATTAATTAAAACCATGAATTATATTGTGGTCATGTGCTTCTCTCTCTATGTTTTCCTCATCTCTAAATTAATCAGTCTAATTTGTTTGCAGATTAGGCTCTTAAAAGTTTTGAATTTTACTACCTGGCTTTTGCATTAATGGATAATTCACTCTGATACCCATGGGCAGTCTAGGAACATCAAGTTGGACAATCCATCAACAGGGCAAGAGTTCTTCAAATAGTCTTGAAATCTGGAAAAAAATAATCTTTTCCCTTTGTTAGAGAATGGCTGCTCCTGAATCAAGGAATCCAGAAATGTTTCCAACAAAGCAGCTTGTTTTTTACCGTGGTGTGAAAATAAGTCAATGCTACACCCTGTATGAGCTGTGGGGTCCATGATAGAAATGGATAGCAAACTTCAGAAAAGTCCAGGTAAGAAAAAATAACAATCTTATGCATACATATATTAAATTATTCTCATGGTACTTTCTGAATGATGGAATGGGCCCCACTTCTGTGGAATGTGGAGTATGATACACTCTCAGAGTATCCATGTGGCCTAGCTTGTAAAATAATCCTAGTATGGTAAAAGTATATTCAGTACCACGGGGATTGCTGTGGCCTTATAGAAGCTGTGAGTGGCTCAATTCATCATAGAATTAGATAAATAAATGTCCCTAAGGTCTCCATTCAAGATGAATTGGTTCTCATTTGTCAGTAGTCACCATGACCGGGGACTCTGTGAAAGTAGGTCATGGCCTGAAGAGAGCTTGCTGGCAGTTCTACTCCACAGCTGTCATTACTCAGGGATCTGCTGTCACTGGACTGAAATTATATGTAGAAGCTTTAGGAAGTACACAGCAGCCACATTGAATAAAGTCTGACAGAATAGCACCCTGTTCAGAGATGTGACTGCACACACTTGTAAAGTGGTCCTCTCAAACCAGATAGCCTTCCATATTTTGAATGCTGTCCACAGGACAGCTTGTGTTCATGTTAAGAAGTGCTGAATTTATATTAGCAATCATGGAAGCCGTGAAGGACATATGAAAGCACACAGATGTTATTTTTTTTCCTTGTTCCGGTCAACCCTGCTCGCTCCGGTCAGCCCCTGCTCTCTCCGGTCCAAGGATTCATTTATTATTATTTATAAGTATACTATAGCTGACTTCAGACGCACCAGAGAAGGGTGTCAGATCTCATTACGGGTGGTTGTAAGCCACCATGTGGTTGCTGGGATTTGAACTCATCACCTTCTGAAGAGCAGTTGGGTGATCTTACCCGCTGAGCCATCTCACCAGCCCATACAGATGTTATTGATGACAGTGGAATGGATCCTTTCAGTAACTGGCAAAAGCCAAATCCCTACTAAGTAGAAGTACTTATGTTTAGTACTGCTATTTTCTTTGTTCTCTTTGGGTACCACTTAATTTACTGTACCTTTTTCAGTCTTTGGAAAAAGCATAAGAAACAATGTTTCTGACCCCTTTAAAGCTTTCCATTTCAAAATTTCTACAGAAACCTGACCAAGCCCGCTCAGTGAGTCAACAGGTTCTCCAGGGCAGGAGTGAGGATTCAAAAGAAAAAAAGACAGTTAGAAAACACTGCAGCGTGACCCCAGCCAATTCTGAGACTGAAGGCAAAGTTTTATTTTCCAACCCACTTTTTATACCAGTTTAAATACATGCAAGTATTTTGGGCAAGCAGTACAATAAGGAACAAAGCAGCAGTAGGGTAAGGAACTACTAACAAAGCAGCCATGGACGTCCTGAGATCACTCCTGATAGCTGTTACAAAGGGCTTATCATAATGACCGAAATACTTGAGCTCACTTCCTCATCCATGCCCAAAAATCTTGTCTGAGGACTAGTTCCACCCTAAGACTAAAATCCCTGCCTTATCCGACTTCCCTATTACAGCCTAAAGTTAGATTCTTGTCTTATCTTGCCCTAAGGTCAGACTCCTGCCTGAGCTTACTTTCTTGTCCTAGGCCAATGTGCATTTGGCAGGCGGGAGTGATGACTCAAGGTCAGAGGAGGATCATAAGAGGTGCCTCCTTCCCTGTTGACGGAATGTCAACAGCCTCATTATCGTCATCATTACCTTAGGCATAACTGTCTCCTCTCATGTTCTGATGACTTTATTGTTATGGATCGTGGGCCAAAGGTCCCTGTAGGTCTCTGCAGTTCCTCTGTATAGATATGGTGGTGGCTATATGAAGTTGCAATACACTGCACCCCCCTCACTGCCTCCCTCCCTCCAGCCTTTACAGTCTGTCTGCCTCCTGTCTCGCAGTGTTCCCTGACCCTTGTAATGGAGTCCATATATACAGGTATATTCACCTCCACTCTGGCTGGGAATTGGGCCACTTGGCCACAGCAACAGACACTTACCTTAGAACAACAGGAACTCCTATTAAAAGGGCAACCCCAGTAGTGAAGGAGTGACCCAGAGCAAAGGCATCATTGTCATCTGGATGTTCTGTTTTAAATACCCAAAGGTATTAGTATTATGTATCCCATACATGACTATGTAAACATAGCACGGTGTCCTGGTGCACATGTCCCAGCATGAGTGGCTCTATTTCTCAGACAATTCCATTTTGTAGCCTGCTTGTATGATTAGCTTTCCAATTAAGAATATACTGGCATGTAGAGAGGCTGAAGCAGGTGGATTGTCAAGGTTCAAGGCCAGCCTAGTCTCCACAATGAGTTCAAGAACAGGCTAGTGTAAAGGATCTCCAGTAAGCAGTCAAGCAAACAAATAATATAAGCAAATGCTTTTGGGATTGTTGAATAATTCTCTAGTGACTGAAATTAGTTCAAGTCCTCACTTGAAGAAGAGCATCTGAAGTGGTGCTATGAAGTGAGGAGACACTTGGGGAGTCTCCCATCTACCAGGGAGAAAATGCAAGTTTTGGGGAATCATAAAAATGGCATTGTAGACACAAATATTTCATTGTATATCTGCTTATCTCCTTATGTGGTAAATATGACCATCACTGGGCTATATATAGCCACCCAGCACCTGCATGTGAGCTGTACCATCCATGCTACACAATGCCTTCTGCTCATTGTCCATTCATTGTCGCACCTTCTTCTAGTATTGGAACAGCTCTCTACTAGCAGCTATCCTGTATGCTGTGAAAAGATGTTGTAGTTTTGTTTCTCAAGACCAAGTGTGTGTGTGTGTATCCCACCTGCTTCAGCCAATCTACACACCAGTATATTCTTAATTAATTAGGAAGCTTATCAAATGAGAAGTCAGGATTACAAAATGGTGGAATGGCTTGAAATACACACACACACACACACACACACACACACACACACACTTGTACTATATATGCTAAACACAAAAGACTCTGGTACACACAGGAGGCTTGACTTATTTTTATGTTCTTGAATAACATCCACTGTCTCCTTTTTTGACTGATCTCCAAACAGTATAAACTAATACCCATATAACATGGTGGAAGACCCATTATACATCAGGTATTCCCAAGAAATCATTTTAATCTTGGAACTAGAGAAATGGGCAGAATAGTTCAAGTCATAGTTGATTAACTCAAGAGGAACAGTTCAGTTCATTAAATGTATATACATACAAATTTGATTGGTTATTAGTCTCCTCAGTAAACACTACCCACTGCAATCTATCCTTTAACTGTAGATGATGGCAGTGATCTCCAGGCATAAGTTTAGAGAGAGGTTTCAGAGACACATCACATTTTTCTAACAGAACAATAGTAGTAGTTTTCCTGCTGGGAAATAGGACCGGCCATGTTATAGTATCAAACTAGAGTTCACTTCTATAGCCTTAAAACTAATCAAAAAGTATTCGGCAGCATCCATAGCAGATATGCCATATTTCTCAAGCAGGTGCATCTAGCTTACCAATGTTAGCACAACACATGGAGCCCATATTCATAAGAAAGTGCCAATAACAGTGCCCAGAAGTTTGCACAAGGCCTCTTGATAGGGATCTAAGCTCAATCTCAACTATATTTCTCATATTCTGAGACCAGAGAATATGTCTTCAGCATTAGGGATTTACCATTTATTTTAGAATGTAATATCCAGCAGGGGTAACAGCTGTGGAAGCTTTGGGAGCTTCTATGTCTAACTCACGGGAAGAAAATTAGTCTCTCCTACTGGATTTTTATCTATCTATCTATCTATCTATCTATCTATCTATCTATCTATCTATCTATCTATCATCTATCTATATTTATTCACTTTACATTCCACTCACTGCCCCTTCCCACAATCCTTCCTCCCATCCCCATCTCCCTCATCTGAGCAAATTTTTCAGAGAAAAAATTCAGGTGGAAACCCTCCTGAGTATCCTCCTACCCTAGCAGATCAAGTCTCTCCGGGGCTAGGTGCGTCCTCATCCACTGAGGCCAGACAAAGAAGCCCAGCTATAAGAACATATCCCACATACAGGCAACAGCCTTTGGGTTAGCCTCTGCTCCAGTTGTTCAGGACCCACATGAAGGCCGAGCTGCAAATCTGCTACCTATGTACAGGGAGGCCTAGGTAAAGCTTCTGTATGTTCTTTGGTTGGAGGTATCTGGATTTGAGTCAGCTGCTGGGTGGAGCCTCTCAGAGGATAGCAACTGATCCTGGATCTCAGCATGGCCTTGGTGAGGACAGAGTGACAGGGTCCTGGCTGCTGTGGGCATAAGGTTTGTTTATATAATAATGTACATATTTCACAGTCCTCTGAAGAAGGTCCTCCCTACCTCCCTAGTAATCTTTTTTGTTTGTTTGTTTGGTTGGTTTTGGTTTTTTTGAGACAGGGTTTCTCTGTATAGCCCTGGCTGTCCTGGAACTCACTTTGTAGACCAGGCTGGTCTTGAACTCCGAAATCCAACTGCCTCTGTCTCCCAAGTGCTGGGATTAAAGGTGTGCGCCACACCACGCCAAGCCTTCCCTAGTAACCTTAATGACACCATGCTAATTAGAAACAGCAGGAGTCCAGAAGTTGAGGGTGTGGCTAAGTCTCAGCAAACACTGGGGCTATTAGGACAGCCCTTAAAGAGATGGGAAAGAGCTCTAAAATACATGAGTTAGAAAATATGTAATTTCTCAATTATGCTAAATGTAAGGATGTAATATGAATTATGAGGGGCTTCACAAGCCTAAAGGAACAGAGCCAGCTTGTCAGAGTGATACAAAGACAGGCAGATACAAATGCAGGCAGGTTCCTGAGTTCAAGGACACCCTGGGACACAGTGACTCCTGGCCCTGGTGTGGTGGATATGGTAATTTCAGAGCAGGGTCCTACCCAACTAGCTTAACAAAGGCAGATCGCTGAATTCTTTTGCAATGCTAAGACAAAAATATATGCTTGCAGTTTCCTAAGGATCAAGGCTGTAGGATGTTAATTCATAACCTGGATGGAGTACATGACTAGATTGATATGTAAAATTAGACCGGACCTGTGTCCCGGAGATGAGCTATCCAAACCTTTTTGAGGATAAGAAGAGAACTTCTTGGTGAACACACACACACACACACATACACACACACACACACACACTGGACATAGACAGATCTCTTAGAATAGCAAGTAAGAGAATATAGAAATCTCCAGAGAGAAAGCAGAACATAGAGCAAAGCAGACTGGAAAAGCTGTATCATGCAGAACCCAGGTTGTCAGCTTGGATCCACGATTTGACTTCAAGTAGTTTTTTTTTGGGGGGGGGGGTTCAAGACAGGGTTTCTCTGTGTAGCCCTGGCTGTCCTGTAACTCTGTAGACCAGGCTGTCCTCGAACTCAGAAATCCTCCTGCCTCTGCCTCCCAAGTGCTGGGATTAAAGGCGTGTGCCACCATGCCCGGCCTAAGTAGTTCTTTTCACAGTTCCCAGAAACCCCTTCTCTCAGAACCCTTCTTCAGGCTGAGGCTGGTCTTGGGCAGACTGCCACCCTAGCCTCCTGTCTGCCAGCATAACAGATGTACCATTAATAGGATCAGGGATTGGTGGTTGCCCATGGGATGAGTCTCAGGTTGGGCTGGTTATTAATTTCCTCAGTCTCTGTTCCATCCCCTATCCCTGCATTTCTTGTAGACAGGATACATTTTGTGGTGAAAATTTTGTGGTTGGGTTGGTGTCCCTATAATCCACTGGGCTTCCTGCTTGGCTAGAGAAGGTGGCCTCTTCAAGTTTGATACTCCCAAATGTTGTGAGTCACAGCTAAGTTCATCCCCATTGATTCTTGGGTGCCTCCCTCACCCCAGGTCTCTGTCTCATCCTGGAGATGCCCTTCTCCCACTTTCCCACTCCCATCAGTTGCAGATTTTCATTCATTCTCATGGCCATCTGGCCACCCCTCTTGTCCCTTCCCAAACCTGAAAAGCCTCATTCCCTTCCCCATCTCCTCTCCCACCCAGTTCCCTCCCTTCAACTGCCTCTTATGACAATTAAATACCCTTTCTAAAGTGAGATTCAAGCATCCTCACTTGTGCCTTCCTTCTTGATTAGCTTCCTTGGGTCTGTGGAGTATAGCATGGGTATTCTATATTTTATGCTTAATATCCACTTATAAGTGATTACATACCATACATGTCTTTTGGGGACTGGGTTACCTCACTCAGGAGGGTATTCTCAAGTTCCATCTATTTGCTTGCAAAATTTATGATATCTTTGATTTTAATAGCTGAAAAGTATTCCATTATGTAGATGTGCCACATTTTCTTTATCCATTCTTCAGTCTAGGGACAACTAGGTTGTTTCTAGTTTCTGGCTACTATGATTAAAGCTGCTAGAAACAGTGGATCAAATGTTTTGGTGGGATACTGGTGTACCTTTTGGGTATATGGTCAGCTGGGTTTTGAGGTTGAACTATTTCCAGTATACTAAGAAACTACCAAAATGACTTCGAAAGTGGTTGTACAAGTTTGCATTCCCACCAGCCATAAAGGAGTGTTCCCCTTGCTCCATATTCTCACCAGCATGTGCTATCTCTTGAGGTTTTTAACTTAGTTATTCTGACGGATGTAAGATGGAATCTCAGAGTTGTTTTGATTTGCATTTCCCTGATATCTAAGGTCTTTAAACATTTTTTTAAGTGCTTCTCAGTCTTTCAAGATTCTTCTGTTGAGAATTCTCTGTTTAGCTCTGAACTCCATTTTTTAATTGGGTTATTTGGGTTGTTGGTGTCTAACTTCTTGAGTTTTTTTTTTTTTTTTAATAAATATTGAATAACTGTCCTCCATCAGATGTAGGGTTGGTGAAGATCCTTTCCCAATTTGTTGGCTGCCATTTTCCTACTGATAGTGTTCTTTGCCTTATAGAAGCTTTGCAGTTTCATGAGGTCCCATTTATCAATTGTTGATCTTAGAGCCCGAGCCATTGGTGTTCTGTTTAAGAAATTGTCTCCTGTACCAATTCGTTCACGGGTATTTCCCACTTTCTCTTCTATGAGATTTAGTGTATCTGGTTTTAAGTTGAGGTCTTTGATCCACTTGAACTTCAGTTTTGTGCAAGGTGATAAATATGGATCTATTTGCATTCTTCTACATGTAGACAATTAGTTAGACCAGCATCGTTTGTTGAAGGTACATTCTTTTTTGCATTGTATGGTTTTGCCTTTTTAAAAAAAATTAAAAATCAAACATCTCTAGGTGTATGGATTCATTTCTGGGTCTTTTATTTGACTTCACTGATCAATACATGCAGTTTTTTTTATCACTATTGGTCTATAGTCAAGGATGGTGATTCCTCCAGACATTCTTTTATTGTTCAGTATTCTTTTGACTCTTCTGGTTTTTTTTTTTTTTATTTTTGCATATGAAGTTGAGAACTGCTCTTTCAAGGTCTGTAAAAAATTGTGTTGGAATTTTGATGGGGATTTCATTGAGCCTGTAGCTTGCTTTTGAAAATTACCATTTTCACTGTTAATCCTACCTATCCATGAGCATGGGAGACCTTTCTATTTTCTGATATCTTCTTCAATTTCTTCCTTCAGGGAGTTGAAGTTATTGTCATATATATCTTTCACTTGCTTGGTTAGAGTTACACCAAGTTATTTTATATTATCTGTGGCTATTGAAAAGGGTCTTGTTTCCCTAATTTCTTTCTCTGCCTGTTTATCATTTGTATAAAGGAGGGCTACTGATTTGTTTGACTTAATTTTGTTTCCAGCCACTATGTTGAAGGTATTTATCAGCTGTAGGAATTCTATGGCAGAATTTTTGGGGTATACTGTTATATCATTCACCAATAGCAATACTTTGGCTTCTTCCTTTCCAATTTGCATCCCCTTGATCTCTTTTAGTTGTCTTACTGTTCTGGCTAAAACTTTTTTTTTTTTTTTTTTGGTTTTTTGAGACAGGCTTTCTCTGTATAGCCCTGGCTGTCCTGGAACTCACTTTGTAGACCAGGCTGGCCTAGAACTCAGAAATTCGCCTGCCTCTGCCTCCCGAGTGCTGGGATTAAAGGCGTGCGCCACCACGCCCAGCCCGGGCTAAAACTTTTAAGTACCATACTGAATACATAGGGAGAGAGTAGGCAGCCTTTGTCTGTGATTTTAGTGGAATTGCTTTTAGTTTTTCTCCATTTAGTTTGATGTTGGATATTAGTTTGCTGTATATTACTTTGATTATGTTTATGTCTGTGCCTTGTGTCCCTGATGTCCCTAATCCTTTTAACATGAAGGGGTGTTGGATTTTGTCAAAGGCTTTCTCAGAATCTAATGAGATGATCATGTGATTTTTTTTCTTTCAGTTTATTTATATGGTGAATTACATTGATGGATTTTTGTATATTGAACAATCACTGTATCCCTAGGATGAAGCCTACTTGATCTGGAAAGTTGACATTTTTGATGTGTTACTGGATTCATTTTTCGAGTATTTTATTGAGTAGTTTTACAACAATGTTCGCAAAAGAATTCAGTCTGAAGTTCTTTTTCTTTGTTGAGTCTTTGGTTTAGGTATCAGGGTAACTGTGGCCTCAAAATGAGTTTGGCGGTGTTCCTTTTGTTTCTATTTTGTGGAGTAGTTAGAGAAGTATTGGTATGAGCTCTTCTTTGAAAATCTGGTAATATTCTTCACTAAAACAATCTAGCCCTGGGCTTTTTTTGATTGGGAGACTTTTAATGACTGCTTCTATTTCTTTAGGGATTATAGAGCTGTTTAAAAAGTTTACCTAATCTTGATTTAACTTTGGTATATAGTACCTGCCTAGGAAAAAAATCATCCTTTTCCTTGAGATTTTACAATTTTGTGGAGTTTAGACTTTTTGAAGTAAGATCTAATGATTCTTTGAAATTTTTCAGTATCTGTTTTTATGTTTCTTTTTCATTTCTGATTTTGTTTATTTGGATACTGTCTCTCTGTCTTTTGGTTGGTTTGGCTAAGGGTTTGGCTGTCTTGTTTATTTTCTCAAAGAACCAGCCATTGATTGCCTTCATTCTTTGTATTATTTTCTTTGATTCTAACTGAGTGATTTCAGCCCTGATTTTGATTATTTCCTGCTTTCTACTCCTCTTTGGTGTACTTGCTTCTTCTATTTTTTTTTTCTAGAGCTTTCAGGTATACTTTTAAATTGCTGTATGAGATTTTTCTAATTTCTTTATGGAGGCACTTAGTGCTAAGACCTTTCCTCTGAGCACTACTTTCTTTGTGTTCCATAAATTTGGGTATGTTGTGTCTTCATTTTTTCTGAAATCTAGGAAGACTTTAATTAATTTCTTTCTTCCCTAATCCCAGAGATCATTGAGTAGAAAATTGTTTAATTTCTACGAGTGTGGAGGCTTTCTGGTAAAAAGAGACAGGGAAAGATACTGGCTGGTGTTTCTCTTGTTGTTGAAGTCCAGCTCTAATACATGGTGGTCTGATTAGATACAAGGTACTAGTTCTGTTTTTTGTATCTGTTTAGGCTTTCTTTGTGATATGGTCAATGTTGGAGAAAGATCCATGAGGTGCTAAGAAGAAGATATATTCTTTGGGTGAATTATTTTATAGATGTCTGTTAGGTTCATTTGATTCATAATGTCTGTTAGCTTCATTATTTTTCTCTGTTTAGTTTTTGTCTGAATGGCCTGCCAGTTGGAGAGATTGGGGTGTTTAAGTCTACCACTATTAACGTGTGGGTTCAATGTTGCATTTAAACTTTAGCAATGTTTCTCTTACAACGGTGGGTGCCCTGTGCGAGTAGCATAGTTGTTTAGAATTGAAATATTTTCCTGGTGGATTTTTTTTCCTTTGATGAATATGAAGTATCTTTCCCTATCTCTTTGATTAATTTTGGGTGAAAGCCTATTTTATTAGAGGTTAGAATGGATAATCCAGTTTGCTTCTTGGGTTCATTTGCTTGGAAATTTCTTTCTCAGCCCTTTACTCTGAGGTAATGTATACATATATACATTTGCTGAGGTGTATCTTTTTAATGGGGAAAGGTCCATTTATGTTAAGAGATATTATTGACCAGTGATTGTTGTTTCCTTTTATTTTGATGGTAGTGATGGTGTTGGTAGTGGTGGTGGTGGTTTGTGTGTGTGTGTGTGTGTGTGTGTGTGTGCGCGTGTGCGTGTGTGTGTGTGTGTGTGTGTGTGTGTGTGTGTGTGTGCTTCCCTTGATTTTACTGGTATAGAATTACTTATATCCCGCATTTTCTTGAATGTAGTTATCTCATTTGGTTAGAATTTTCCTTCTAGTATTTTCTGTAGGGCTACATTTTTGAATAGATACTGTCTGAATTTGGATTTATCTTCAAATATCTTGTTTTCTCCATCTATGGTGGTATAGATTTTTCGGGGTATAGTAGTCTATGTTGGCCTCTGTGGATTTTTTGAGGTTGCAAGATATCTGTCCAGGCCCTTCTAGGTTTTAGAGTCTCTGCTGAGAAGTCAGGTGTAATTCTGATAGGTCTGCTTTTGTATATTACCTGCCCCTACTCCCTTGTGGCTTTTAATATCCGTTTTTTTTTTTTTCCTGTAGATTTATGTTTTGGTTATTATGTGGTGGGAGGATTTTCTTTTCTGGTCCAGTCTGATTGGTATTTTATAAGCTTCTTGTATGATTATAGGCATCTTCTTCTCTAGGTTGGAAAATTTTTCTTCTATTATTTTCTTGAAAATATTTTCTGGGTTCTTTGAGCTGGGAATCTTCACCTCATTCTATTCCTATTACTCTTAGGTTAGGTCTTTTCATGCCATCCCAGACTTCCTGGATGTTTTGTGCCATGGCTAAAGACCCTCAAAAGAACACAATCAACAAAAGCCAGGGCAACATGCCACCTTCAGAGCACAGCCACCGTATTATAGTAAGCCCTGGGTATCCTAGCATAACCAAAGCCCAAGAAAACTGCCTTAAAGCCACTCTTATAAAGATGATAGAGGCCTTTAAAGGGGAAATGAAAAAATTCCTTAAAGAAATACACTCAAACAGGTAGGGGCCTTTAAAGAGCAAAAAAATAAATCCCTTAAAGATATACAGGAAACTGCAATTAAATAAATAAAACTCCAAGAGCTGAAGGTAGAAACGTAAGCAATAAAGAAAACACAAACTGAGGGAAGCCTGAAGATGGAAACCTAGGGAAGAGCCTGTACAATAAATAGATGCAGCAGCAGCAGCAACAAAACAGGAGATGGAAGAGAGAATCTCAGGTCTAAAAGATACAACAGAAAGTTTCATACATCAATCAAAGAAAATGTTAAATCTAAAAAAAAAATTCCTATCTGGATGGCTTTGGTCCTTGGATGTTCCTCTTGTAGTAGATATTTAGAGGGGGTTTAATCTTGAAGTTCCTCGTGCAGCAGAAGCAGCAGGCCTCTGTTCGTTATCTTTGGGCTCTGAAGGTCTGTATATTCAGAACCTGCAGCTCTGATGAAGGTGGGCAGAGAGGGGGCAAGAGAATGGAGGGCTGCCTGGGCTAGCACATTGCTCAGAGTAGCTTGAGGTGCCCCAGAGGACTCAATGAGCAGGAAAGATGTGGGGGGGGGGCAGGAGGAGGGAAGCTAACCTGTGTGTTTCAGGATCTACAGATCTGTTGAAGGTGGGCAGAGAGGTGCAGGGGACGGGGCGGGGGGGAGGAAGGAGGAAGGTGGGTCCTGAGGGGTTATCAGGCTGCTGAGGTCAGCTTCCTGTGCACCAGAGAATTCAGAGCAGGAATGATGGGTGGGGGAAGAGACGCTTACCTGTATGGTTCAGGATCTGCAGGTCTGATGAAGGTGGGAGCAGAAATGAGGAATGGAGGTCGTTCTACTGGAATTTTATTCAGTAAACCATGTTGTCTGGGAGGTTCTTTTTCCAGCTATTCAGGGAGATTTCTCCATTTAAACTCTTTAGTTGCTTCTTGAGCAACCCAGCTTTTCACCAGTCATCCCGGCCATAGTAGTTCGCTTTTCTCCTCCTCCTCCTCCTCCTCCTGCACATGGATGTGCAGCTAATGTCCTCATCGCTGCTAATTTGGGGTTGGAGGTAGAGGAGGGGATGGGGCAGGAGACCCATATATAACATTGAGCTAGAAGACCTGTGGTGTTGGCTTCAACCATTTCTGACTTCCATTAAAATGCCTTTAGAAGACCTTTAAAAGTGTCCACAAAGATGAATGACAGCTGCAGGCTCTGTGTAATCTCCTTATAGTCTCATACGGAACAGGTGAATTTTCCTTCTCCCTTTCAATATAGAAGTGGATCCTCAATGCTTCGTTTGCAAATAAGCATCATGTATTTAAACAGTGCCTAGAAAGTCAGACTATGTCACCAAAACACGAGTGACTGTAGCTATTTTCAACCCTGTACTCTCTTCCACCTAGCCAGGCTTTGAAGGATTGAGGGAATGCAGTGAGCACCCTCTAGTGGTATCATAGGGCAAATGTCCTGTATTTGCTAAGGGAACAGACAAGCTCTGATTCCAGGACTCAATGGCGACCCATGAGTACCAGGGACTCTGACTCTTCTTGAATCATGTTATAACACACACACACACACACACACACACACACACACACACACACATTGGAAAGTTCTGCTTTTAATTGAGGTATCTATAAAAGCAGACTTGTCAATACATCCTGTGTGTTCACAGACCAAGCCATTTTTCTCCTTCTGCCACATAGAATAACATTCATTTATGTGGCTGAAACTACCCACTCCTATTTGATGCTCCTGCCTTGCTATCAGTTTACCAGGACACAAGATGGATAGTGTCCCTTTCAGCACTCTGTATCGAGTGACTATTGATTTAAATACTGAGGGAGGTGTCATGACTCAAAAAGAGACTGGTTCTAGCCCAGCCTTTCATGCATCAGTAACAAGGTATGGAGAAAGCTTACCATATTGCTGTAAATGTGTATTTCACTTCTGTGGCTTGATTTTGTGACATTCCAGAAAAAGTTTGGCCAAAAGCTTCTTAACATACCCTTTCATTGGATAAGCTGTTTCTATTGTTTCTGAAATGGGATCAGTACTTTCTATGACTAGCAACTGCTGTTCTTGTATTGTATATGGGACTTGCATCCTAATCCAAGTTCAGAATGAGGACCTTATTGGAGCTGTTGGCTCAGACACTTTCTGCCACAGCCTGTAGGCACAAATCTCGGAGTTTTTAGTAACTCCCAGCACAGAGGAAACTGGAGTCCTAGAGCACACACCTGCAGGACCAGTCCTACTTAGTTGGCTCAAACATCTCAAGGTTTTTTTCTCTTTCAATTCCAAATGTTCTTCCATCTTCAAAACCAAGTCATAGAAAGGACTGGCAACGTGTGTAAAGTGGAGTATAAAAACACTGTAGAACTCTCCAAACACCCAGAGATCTTTGCATCAACTAGCAAAGGCTGCTGTAGATCCCCAAAATGGTAGATAATATCCATGAACGAACTAGAATCCCTGGGGAATAAACCAAGAATGGGTGGAGAGCAGTCTTCCTCTGAGGTGGATGGTGGCATACATTGGGGTTTCAGTAGCAAAGAAAGAAAACGTTAAAAGGCTATAAAGAGTGAGACAGGCTACTGGAGAGTGTTCAATTCCTTGTAGGGTAGGACTTTCAGCAACTATTAGGTGGGTGAGTGCAAATGCAGAGGGTAGTAACTAAGGCTAGAGACAGAGAAAATGTCAGGAAATAACACTAAGTGAAAGCCGAAGAGAATAAAGTGAGAAGAGAAGAGAAAAGCCACCTAGCCCTGAGATGTAACCACATTACCTGCCATGCCACTGACGCTTCAGGACAGCGTATCCCTCCTTTCCCCCTCCTTCCACCACCATCTTCTCCTTTTGCTGCTGTTGCCTCTGCTGCTGTTTTGATGAGTATAGATGGTGATAGCAGTTGCCTGTTCATTAGAAATAGAATCTGGGTGCTTTCTCTTCCTCCATCTCTCCCTCTCCCTCTCTCTCCTTCCTCCTCCTCCTTTCTCCTTCTTTTGTCGTTCAAAGTCTAGCTTTGTAGACCTATTTGGCATCAATCTTTAATTCTTCTGGAACTGTGTCTACTACTATGGCCCTGCTCTTGTCTTTGGAGATAGTCTGAGATGTAATATATACCGCCAAGGCACATGTTCAGGATGTAAGGTTGCATGAAAGAATGGATCAGGCCATAGAACAGATACTGTTAACTTTCACTCAGTAGAAGTGGAAAGCACAGTAGCAAGGTCCGGGGACAGCTGTGGAGGGAGAACTGGGTGTTGGCCTGTGCATTCATGGGTCATAAGGTCCTTTAGGATTCATGAAAAAGGAATGAGTTCTTGGGAAGAGAACTTCACAAATGACCTGGGGTAGACCAGATGTGATTAACTAGTGTTCTAGTTGTCTATATTTTCTTGTGATTAAACACAATGAACAAAAGCAACTTGGGGGCTGCTTTGGTAGAAGCCAAGTCAGCACCTGAAGCAAAGAACATGGAGAACACTGCTTACTGGAACTGAAGTGCTTTAAAAGAGTAACCACAGCTGTCTCATTACTGAGAGACTGAGGACTCTGTAGCTATTTGGCCCTAAGGCTGGGAGTCCCAATGGTTCTCTCACATTGGAGAAGACAACCTCATAGTTGCTGAGTTCTTACAGCTGGTGCTTTGTCAGTCCCAACCCAGTGCCCCCAAACAGGAAAGTTCCTGGAGAGGTGCTGGTCACTGGAAGCCTGGTAAGGCTACCTCTGATATCAGCTAAGGAGCCATTATTAACAGCAACATCATATATAAATCAATGAAGCCTGAAGGAAGGCCAAGCAAGCAAAAGGCCTGAGATCAGCTCTTTTCTGTCTGGCCTGCTACCAGAAGGTGGCGCCCACACTAGGATCTTCCCACATAAATTAAGGGAATGATGTCAGTTCATCAGGTAGATGCCACTCAGGTGATTCTAATTTGTGGTAAGTTGACATTGAAACCAACCATCAAAAACTGTTTGTAATTTCCAAGGTAAAATGAGGCACTATCTTAGTTAGGGTTTAACTGCTATAAAGAGACACCATGACCAAGGCAACTCTTAAAAAGGAAAACATTTAATTGGGGCTGTTGCTGTTCTTTCAGAGGTTTAGTCCATTATCATCATGGTGGGAGGAAGCATGGTAGCATCCAGGCAGATATGGTGCTGGAGAAAAACTGAGAGACCTACATCTTGATCCAAAGGCATCAGAAAAAGATTGTGTCATATTGGGTGTATGTTGAATGTAGGAGGCCCCAAAGCCTGTCCCCACAGAGACACACTTTCTCCAACAAGGCCACACCTCCTAATAGTACCACTTTCTGTGGGCCAAGCATTCAAGCATATGAATCTATGGGGGCCATTTCCATTCAAAGCGTCACAGGCAGGTTCCCATTCAAAGCATCACAGGCAGGTTCTTGTCATTGTTTGTTTGGATTCAAGCTGCCTCCCAATCGCCAAGGCCCACCCTGCCTTTCTGTTGGAGGCAAGCCCCATGCATCACCCACCTCTATCAGATCCCATTGATCTCTCTGACCAGGAGTCACTGTCACACCAAAGAGTACTAAGATTATGATCAAATGGGGGGTTCAGAATGAAAATTAATCTGATGGAAGTGGAAGAGGGTCGGGGAGAAAGAGGAATGATGTGTTTACTGTTTCTTGCACTGGTATGTTATAGGAAAGGGAAGGAAGAAAGGAGTTTACATAAAGCCCAAGCATCGCACTGGTTTGTTTCTGAGAAGTCCACAGGCCTATGGAGAGCTTTTCAAAAGTCTTGGCTTAGCATGTGGCTGTTTTATGCTAAATCTTATCTCACAAACCTTGCTTTATGCTCTTTTGCCACTGGGAACTGACTTTGAAGAAACAAGAGTTAATAGCAAATTTAAAATTCATAATCTTAGTAGTTGCAGCAACTGGACACTAGGTGGCACTCATTTACCTTAACATAAGACGTGGTTAGCATTTGTGCATGCTTTTTTTTTTTTTTTTTTTTTAAATGGATCAGAAAGATCACTAAATCCCCAAGTTTTCAGAAGTTATGCACATGAAAGTGTCACTATGGCATGTCCAATAAGTACTTCAAAGGACCATCAGCAACAGTTTAATTTGAAACAATTGAGAAAAGGGGAGAAAATAACAGTGAAAAGAGTGCCTTCAACTTCTGAATGGAAGGTTTACAGACAGATTCAGTAAGTGAAACGTTCCAGCTCAACGGTAAGGTACTTGTCATGCTTGCATGAGGTCCTTACTTCAGATTCTGCAGAACACACACAAAGCCTGACGAGGTAGCACATATATGTAATCCCAAAACTCCTACACCCAGTTGGGAGGCAGAGCCCGAGACATCCATTCATGGATGCTCATGATAGAAGCACAGGTGAGCAACAAGGAACATTGATTGCCTCAAACAAACAGGACGGGAGGTCGGGGGAGGACATTGCCTCAAACAAACAGGACGGGAGGTCATTGCCTCAAACAAACAGGATGGGAGGTCATGGGAGGACATTGCCTCAAACAGGATGGAAGGTCGGGGGAGGACATTGCCTCAAACAGGATGGGAGGTCATGGGAGGACATTGCCTCAAACAGGATGGGAGGTCATGGGAGGACATTGCCTCAAACAGGATGGGAGGNGGGAGGACATTGCCTCAAACAAACAGGATGGGAGGTCATTGCCTCAAACAAACAGGATGTGAGGTCATGGGAGGACATTGCCTCAAACAGGACGGGAGGTCACGGGAGGACATTGCCTCAAACAAACAGGATGGGAGGTCATGGGAGGGCATTGCCTCAAACAAACAGGATGGGAGGTCATTGCCTCAAACAGGATGGGAGGTCATGGGAGGACATTGCCTCAAACAGGATGGTTGTCATGGGAGGACATTGCCTCAAACAGGATGGGAGGTCGGGGGAGGACATTGCCTCAAACAGGATGGGAGGTCGGGGGAGGACATTGCCTCAAACAGGATGGGAGGTCCGGGGAGGACGCGCAGGGCTGTCCTTTGACTTCCAACATGTATGTACATTGTTGTGGGTGAGCATACATGCACACACACGCAACACACACACACATTTGCATATATATGCATCTGTATAATCTATACACATTTAAATTCAGATTCTGCATAGGTGAGAAAATATTTTAATCCTTTGAGGCCTGGTGCAACATTTGGTCTTTCCTTCTATTCATTTTCCTGAAAACGTCTTTATTTCAGAGTTTGTAACAACAAACTCTGAAATATATTTTTTTTTTTTTTGGTTTTTCGAGACAGGGTTTCTCTGTGTAGCCCTGGCTGTCCTGGAACTCACTTTGTAGACCAGGCTGGCCTCGAACTCAGA
Organism: Mus minutoides; assembly: GCA_902729485.2. NCBI lineage: Eukaryota > Metazoa > Chordata > Mammalia > Rodentia > Muridae > Mus > Mus minutoides. The sequence continues at coordinate 1,440,711 of LR749651.1, read as the reverse complement.
AATCCGCCTGCCTCTGCCTCCCGAGTGCTGGGATTAAAGGCGTGCGCCACCACGCCCGGCACAACAAAACTTTATTATATATAAATTGGTTACTCAGTTACAAAAGCAGCTTATGGAAGAGAGGATGCGTTTTGCCTCCTGGTTTGCAGGCACAGAGCATCATAGCAGATATAGCATGTCAGTGGAAGCCAGCGTGGGGTGGTTTAGTTACATGGTTCCCACAGTCGGAAAGCAGAGAGAGAGAAAGAGAGAGAGAGAGAGAGAGAGAGAGAGAGAGAGAGAGAGAGAGAGAGAGAGAGAGATCAATTCAATGCTGGTGTTCATTTCGAGCGCTCTTTTTAATCCCTTTGCATTCAGTTTGGGATGCCAGTCCATGGATGACGCTGGACACTTTCAAGGTAGGTATCCATCTTTGGTTAAACCTCTCCAGAATCCTTGCATAGACATACCCACAAGTGATTCCAAACCTACTCAAGTTGACCAAGGAGAACACTCATCATGTGTACTTCATTTTCTTTATCAATTTATCTGCTAACGGAGCCTTCTAGCTTGGTTTCAAATCAAGGAACCTGTCAATAGTGCACCAATATATGGGGCTATGCAAATACATTATGCTGATTTACACAGAGTGCCTCAGGTATACACTTCAGGACTGGTAGAGATAGATTATATGGTAGCAGCACTACCAGTACATAACGTTTTTTTTTTCTTCTGTTTTCTTGTCAGTATTTGTTCCTGTTTTCTTGTTAATAGCTACTGTAAACAGGTGAAATGGATCTCAGAGCAGTCTTTTTGTGTTCACTAGATGCTCCAATAGTTTTAAAAATATTTATTGAGGCAGGATGGAGGGAGGAGGTGGATAGGGGTATTGTGGAGGGGAAACTGGGATGCGGATAACATTTGAAATGTAAATAAATAAAAAAAGAAAAAAAGAAAAATATTTATAGTCCATCTGTGTTTCTTTCCTTAAGGACTGTCAACTAAATTCAATAATCCATCTTTTTAAAAGATTTATTTTATTTTATTTTATTTTATTTTATTTTATTTGTCTGAGTATTTGTCTGCATATATGTCTGTATAACATGTGCATGCCTGTGCCCACAGAAGCCAGAGAGTGTGTTGGATCATCTGGCACTGGAATTACAGACAGTTGTGAATTGCCATATAGGTGTTGGAAATTAAATCCCTGGTCTTCTGCAAGCTTGGGGATGCTTATGGGAGAATAGGATGAAGGATTCTGGGCCCTGAAGAGAATAGGAACTCCACAGGAAGACCAACAGAGTCAAGTAACTTGGACCCTTGGGACTCTCAGAGATTGAACCAACAACCAAAGAACATATACAGGCTGGACCTAGGCCTCCCCACAGATATTTAGCAAATCTGCAGCTTGATCTTCATAATAATAGCAAACAACTAGAAAGGGGGAGGTAACCCCAAAATCTGTCGCCTGCGTGTTGCTGTTGTTCTTCTAGCTGGAGTTTATCTTCTGTGCTACTGGAGGTTGTTTCCAAAAGCCATCACATAAGCCGCAGTTATGAAGTATTTTACATATATTTTCCCCTACTATTTTTCAACTTAGAGGTTTGTTGTCATTTTACATTTATTTATTTATTTTTTTTGCAAAGCGAAACAAATGGATCTAGGTTCATTCTTCAACATGCAGACATGTAACTTTTCTTATTATGAGTTCCTTAAGGTACTGTTTCTCAAAGTACATTTTCCATAACACTGTGGCATATTTATAATTAATATTTACATATAAAGTTTAAATATTATAATATTTATAAACCACAAATTATGTGTAGTATTTATATAGTATTTAATTAAGAGACAAGAAGATGGACTTGTGGATAGAGATTAAAAAAAAGGAACAAAATAGGAACAAGAGAGAAAGCTCATAGTTAGAGGGGTAAGAGATAATAGAGGACAACGAGAACCAGGAAGGACAGCCATACAGCCATTACAAACTTTCTTCTCCCTTTTCTGCAATGTTCCCTGAGCCTTAGGTCACAGTGAATATTGGAACTGGGTTCCACAACTCTGCATTTTGATGGGTTTTAGTTTTGGGGGGGTAGTCTCTGCTGCAAAGTGAGGTTTCCTTGATGAGGGGGATAGCAATTACATTTCCCTGTGGGCATAAGGGCAAAATTTTATTTATTTCTGTAACAGATTATGCTAGTTTAGTAAACTAGTAGTCATAGATTCTCCTCCAATGACTATAACTTCACTAGCACTGAGTGGTAGCATATAACAAAATTGCAAATATATAATTATTTTTATCTAACATCTAGACTTTTTCTAAGACAGTAAAACGCAACCCTTAAATACAGACATGCAAACATATTTTAAGGACATTTTACTATATGCTATATATAACATAAAAAGGACAATATATATGTATATAATATACACATTACATTTATGTAGTATCTATGTTAAGGGCATTTATATAAACATATTCTATACATATCCTATATTTCTTCTTATTGCTGTAACAACATACCTGAATAGAGTTAAGCAAGGAAGAGCTGATTTGGAGACACTGTGTATATGGATAATCTTGGTGGGGCAGGTATGGTCACAGGAGATGAATAATGGTGTTCCACTTCCTTTCTTTTTCAAACTTAGTGAAGAGTCCAAGTCCTTGGATGATGCCACCACCAATTACAGTGGGTCTCCCCTATCAGTTAATCATCTCAGGGAATATCTATATAGTCATGCCCAGAGTTTATAAGTCTACCCAAGTTGTCAGTGGATATTAAACATCACACAAACACACACACACACACACACACACACACACACACACACACACACAAATTTTATAGGTATTTAAGCAAAATTGTCACTCAAACCCAAGGTGAACAAATATAGTACCCTTGTATGTGTAAAAGTGAATGAAAAAAAGCCCACAAGGCCTGATCCTGCACAAATATCTCTAGGCAGCAGAGGAAAGATGGGAATAGGAAAGGCAGCCCTTTTTAGGGAAGAGCACACCCATTAGATGTCCAGTGCCAAACGGTGAGTTCCAAAATCACACATGCTAGCAGCATGATACAGATTGAGCGGATTATATTTAGGAACATATATGTATACACCCCTACATAGATACCTGCATTAACAACTAGTGAAAAAAGAGGCCATGAATTTGAAGGGGAGAAGGAAGGGCTATATTCAGGGTTTGGAGTGAGGAAAGGGAAGGGAGAAATATAACTATAATCTCAAAAATTAAAAAGTAAAAAAAAATTCAAAACATATTTACTCCTGCATGATTATATGAAGTGGAGATAGTTTAAATACTCAGGAAATAAATAAGTGTAACTATAAAATATAGTATGGAATAAGTTTCCAATGGGGTGAAGTAATAGTGAACCGGCAAAGTCCCAATTATGAGATGGTTACAGTGCACAGCTTCTCCCTGGATTTGTGCCAAGTCCTGTAGCACTGCTGGGCTTCAGTTTCCTGGCACTGAGGTGCTCTGTCTGCTTGCCAACAAAGATGACTAGCTAGGATATTATGCCTTTTATTTCCAGTGCCTGAGAGCTAAACTACTGGGTCCTCAAATCTATTTGAATCTTGCTAATGGATTAGATAAGGATGCTCTCATTCCATCAATATTTTAGCAAACTTTTCCTGAAAAGAGAGAGCTGGTAAATATTTTATGCATACTATAAGGTCTCTCCTGTAGTCTGATGTCTTTTATTGATAATCAATAAATGGATATGGCTGCATCCCAGTGAAACTTTGTTTACAGGAGTTAGAGGTATATGCAGGTCAGTGATAGACTCCTTACCTAACCTTCACCAGGCTCTGTGTTTGAAAACCAGTGCTGTAGAAAAAAAAAATTCTTTTCCTAATTGAAGTTATTCCATGGCATGATGAATATTTTAAACTGACTCAAAACAATAGAAAACAAAAACATAATAATAATTATTAATTTTATTAAAAATCAATTTTCCATGCGATATATTCTAATCACGGTTTCTTTTCACTAACTTATCTGACATCTTCCATGTCTGGATACCCACCTGACTTCACACCATTTTTTTCTCTCTCATAATGACTTTGAAAATCAGAGACTCACTATAGAGCCCTGGCTTGCTTAGACCTCACAGAGTTCTGCCTGCCTCTGTCTTCCTTCTTAGTGCTGAGATTAAAGGCATGTGCCATCATATCCAGCAATAAGACTGTTATCATAAAAACTTAACAAAATATATACGGCATCACAAGAAAACAATCAGTGAGCCACTGTTAATATGTGGTCCATTGTTAATCAATATGGTATATGATCCATAATGAAACTTTAGATTGAAAACAAAATGTTATTATAAAGCTAGATTGATTAGCTTTGAAACTATTAAGAAACCTAATTAAGTATTTTATAGATTTTTAAAATTATTTTATTTATTTACATTCCAGTCATTTTTCTCTCCTTGGTACCCCCTCCCACAGTTCCTCATCCCATTCCTCCTCCCCCTTGCCTCTGATACAGTACTCATCCCACACCACCAGGTCTCCCCCTTCTCTGGGGCCTCAAGTCTCTTGAGAATTAAGTGCATCTCTCACTGAGGCCAGAGCAGGTAGACCTCTGCTACTCATGTGCCATGGGCCTCTGTATGTGCCTGTTTGGTGGCTCAGTCTCTGGGAGCTCCTTGGGGTCTGGGTTAGGTGAGACTGCTGGTTACCCTATGGGGTCGCTCTTCCTTTCAGCTTCTTCAATCCTTTCCTTAATTCAACCATAGTCCAATGGCTGGGTGTAAGTATCTGCCTCTGTCTCAGTCAGCTGCCGGTGGGGCCTCTCGGAGGACAGCCATGCCAGGCTCCCATCTGTAAGCACATCACAGCATCAGTAGTAGTGTCAGGCCTTGGTGCTCTTCCCCATCTTGAGGTGGATTTAAATTTGGGCTGGTCACTGCATCTCCTTACCTTCAGTCTCTTCTCCATTTTTGTCCCTGCAGTTCTTTTAGACAGGAAAAATTCTGGGTCAGGAATTTTGACTGTGGGTTAGCAACCCTGTCTCTCTACTTGAGGCCCTGTCTCACCTCCCAGGTCTCTGGTACTCTCTAGAGGGCTCCCCCTGCACCCCCATTCCCCAAGGCTGCTTATTTCCATTCATTCTCTTGGCCCTCTGAGCTTCTATCCTGTACCTTCCCTCCTATATCTGATCTTGTTCCTCCATTTTTGCCCCACCTTCCTGCTCCCATCCAGGTCCCTCCCTCCCTCTGTCTTCTGTGATTATTTCCTTCTCCCTTCTAAGTGGGATTGAAGCATCCTCACTTGGGCATTTCTGATTGTTATACCTCATATGGTCTGTAGGTTGTATCCTAGGGATCTTGTACTTTTTGGCTAATATCCACTTATCAGTGAGTACATCAGTGAGTACAGTGAGTATGCCCTTTTGGGTCTGAGTTACTTCACTTACCATATTTCCTTCCTTCCTTCCTTCCTTCCTTTCCTTCCTTCCTTCCTTCCTTCCTTCCTTNTTTTTCCAAGTCTGTAGATGGCTGGTTTGTCCTATTGATTTTTTTTTTTTTTACCTTACAGAAGCTTCTCAGTTTCATTAGATCCCATTTATCAGTTGCTGATCTGAGCCACTGGTGGCCTGTTCTGGAAATTTTCACCTGTGCTAATGAGCTTGAGCCTCTTCCCCACCTTCTCCTCTATTAGATTCCATGTATCTGCTTTTATAGTGAGGTCCTTGACCCCACCTGAACTTGAGCTTTTTGCAAGGTGGAGCTTTGTGCAAGGTGATAAATATGGACCTATTTTAATATCACCTCAGCTCTGAGAAGGAACTCGTTACATGGAGAATTGACATCTAAAATGAAAGAAAAGGAAAAAAGAATTTTCTCTTTTGCAGTGCTATATATAGAAGAACCATTTTGCTCTTTGATAAAATTAGCTACCATTCATTCAATTAAAAGTTGAGAAATTCATGAAGGAGAAAAGCTGTGTGTATTAATAGACTTTGTTCTTCTAAGATCCCCTTTGAAGTCTCTATTCTTAATTAAGCTTTCAGACTTTTTTACCCAATGGCATGGGTCCAAAAACTTAATGAAATGTATCTCTAGGTTTCATAGGAATGAAACAACACCTAGAACAAACTCCCTTTAGAATTAAATGCCAGACGACTACATGATGAGGTCCTAGAAAATCACCTCCGCACACAAATGGGAATAGAAAACGCGCAACAGAAAATGAGTTCTTAGGAATTGACAGCAAAATTTTAAATGGGTGAAACATACTTTAGAAACCAATTAAGAATTGGAATTTCTAAACTATATATGCATGCATATTGTTTTGGGAGTGGAGGAGGCATTTATGCCATAAAGTAATGTTCTTTATAAAAATCAATTAAAATTTTGTATGTGTGGGTAGTTGGCCTGCATATGTTTGCCCGCCATGCATGTTCCTGGTATCCATAGGGGCCAGAAAAGAGTATCAGATCCCCTGGTAATGAAGTTATAGACAGTTCTGGGCCTATTATGTAGACTCTGGGCATCAAACCTCGGTCCTCTGGTAGTATAACCAAAGCTCTCAACTGTCGAGCCATCTATCTCTAGCCCCATAATAAATGTTCTGAATTCAAGTATATAAAATTTTCTGCAGAAAACAGTACCATTCCTAATGTTCTTATCAAAACAAGACTTACAGTGATTGGGAGATAACTTAAGGAGTAGCGTTTTTTGTGGAAGAGTAGAAATTGTATTTCAGACCCCCAAGCCTACAGAAGCCAGGAAGATGTGGGAGCCCACTTGTTATGTCAGCATGTGGGAGGTGTCTGGGTTCAATAAGAAACCCTGACTCAGACATAAGATGAAGAGCAACTGAGGAAGACACCTGCTGTCAACCTCAGGCCTACACACACATACACACAAGCACACACACACAAGCACACACACACACACACACACACACACACACACACACACACACACAGAGGAACATATATCCTCTCATCCATGCACACCCACATCCACACCACATATACATACACCATGCACACCCACATCACACATATGTATACACATCCCATTCTCACCTACACTATACACACATACACATGAACATATATACACCATGTACTTAAATACCACACACACAAACACAGACACACTACACATACATACATACATACATACATACTACATATAACACATATACAAATGTATACATGTTACAAACACCAAAGAATCTTTTTATAAAAGGTTTCTAATGTTTTCTGAGTAATCAATTTTTCTGTGATATCAAAGTCTTTATTAATAAACATACTAATTTGTGGCAATTATTTCATATACTTGAAATATTAATATAGAGGCTTAATTTTTCAGCTATATCACCAATATTATTTGGAGGAACTCATCTGAACACACACACACACACACACACACACACACACACACACACACACACTACTTAATAGTGGTGCTGTTTAGAGGTTCAGAGTTGTGCAAAGTGCAGAATGGTAGATCCTGCAGACATTGTACCATGGACATTGTCTCTTGCTTGAGAAGAGCAATAGTTTTCCCCAAGCAGTCTCCCATTTTTGTATAGACAGCTTTTGAGAATAATGATATTCTATAATATGAATTTAGTGATAATTTATTGATAAGTATTTTGCATCTAGTTATACATCTTGGTATGTCCATTTCTTTTAATTTATTTGTTTTAAATATTTATGAATACTCAAAAGTTACTTTGACAGAAAACCTCAGGCTTTCCTAAAAAGATTTCTGTGAATTCCACCTGACTCAGCACCAGTATTTTGAGATCAAGCCTCTTTGGGGTTTTATCTACCTTTTAGAACAAAATAGCTGGCTGGTGGAAAAGCACTTTGTACAGTTAGAAGATCCGGGAAGAATCTTATAGCTTGTTTATGTTGTTACCCTGTTCTTTTTATTGTCATGAGTTATTAATATATGTAGAAGTCTAGTTTTATCATTTATTAATAGTTTTTACTATTAAAAACATGTTGGAAAACTGTTTATAAAATATTTTTCAGGAAAATACCCACTAAAGTCATTAGGATTTCATCTGTCCAAATTATGTATATGCCCTTATTATATACTGACTCTTACATATCATAGTGTAAATCTAAATTTACATTTGCTGGCTATACAAATCCAATTTCCAAAACCTATTACATTTTGAGGTATCAAAGATCAGAAATTCAACATATACTCTTCTGTAGAGCACAACTCATTTGGTAACTGCTATCTAAGTAATTTTTATTTATTATATTTATATTGTTCATATATCTTCCACCAAGGACTCAGTCTTTCAAATTTACTTGAGAGGTCTGGGCAGATTGGCTCAGTGGGTAATGTCCTTGTTGCATAAGCAGGAGGACCTGAGTTTAGATCTCCAGCACTTATATAAAAAGCCAGGTGTTTATAATGCCAACTCTGGGAGGCAGAGCTAGGAGGACCCGGAGAGTCTGGTCTAGCCAATCATTGACCTCCAGGTTCAGTGACAGTATCAAAAAAGAAAAAAAAAAAAAGGTAGTGGAAGACAATTGATGTTGACTTCTGGCCCCCACAAATGAGCGAGTGCACTTATTCACACACCACCCCATGTGAGCACAGGTGATCACACCAGCTTCATATACAAATTTATTTAATAGAATTTTGAATGAAGTTGTAATATACACTGTAAATATGTTTTGCTTTGTTACATTGAATTTTATGTATAATTTTTAAAAAGTCTTAGCAGTACTTTGTAGCTGATGAATAAATATAGTCCAACCGAGGAAATGCATAGTGGCAATCTACTTAAGTATACCAGAACAAAAATTCTAATTTAACTTTATTTTTATTTTATGCATATGGGTGGTTTGTGTTTCATATTGCCAGTGGAGGCTAGAAGAGGGCATTAGATCTGAAACTGGACTAACAGAGGGTTGTGAGCTCCCATGTGAGTGCTGGAAATTGAACTCAGTTCCTCTAGAAGAGCATCTAGTGCTCTTAACTGCTGAGCTATCGCTCCAGTGTGATTCTGTACATTTTTTTTTAACTACTGAAATCCCCATCTCCCCCAGAACCACTTCTATTGCAAAGTATAGTCTTTTTTAGGGCCATTTTTACATCACGATTTCTCAAACAGTATATGATGGGGTTAAGAAGGGGAACAACGACAGTGTAGAGAACAGACACCACTTTGTTTGAATTGTAGGCATACATGAGCTTAGGACGGGCATAAGTAAAAAGGGTTGTGGAGTAAAAAAGAGTTACGACTGTCAGATGAGAGGCACAGGTGGAGAAGGCCTTTTGACGACCCTGAGCTGACGGGATCTTGAGAATGGTGACAAGGATGATGGCATAAGATGTCACTACCACACAAAGAGGGACAGCAATGACCATGAGGGCCAAGAAGAAGTCTACTAGCTCAGCCTGAGAGGAGTCCTCACAGGAGACATTGAGGAGTGGAGAGATATCACAGAAGTAGTGATTGATGTGTGGTGTGCCACAGTAGCGCAGTCGAGCTATGAAAACCATCTTGATCATAGCAGTCATGAGCCCACAGAACCAGCATCCCCCAGCCATTACTCCACAGAGCTGGTTGGTCATAATGACAGGGTAGCGTAGTGGATTGCAAATGGCTACATAGCGATCAAAGGCCATGACAGCAAGGAGTATGTACTCAGTGCAGACAAAGGTCACAAAGAAGTAAAGCTGTGTCATGCAGCCATTGAATGAGATGCTCTTGTCCTTGCTGAGGAAGTCTACCAACATCTTGGGACTGATGACAGTGACATACCACATCTCTAGGAAAGAGAGGTGGCTTAGAAAGAAGTACATGGGCTTATGCAGCTGCCCATCACTGCGGATGGCCAGGATGATGAGAAGGTTCTCTGCCAGTGTCAGCAGATAGGTTACCAAGAAGACAGAGAAGAGCAGAAACTGGAAGGCTGGTCGTGTTGGAAATCCAAGAAGAACAAAATGTGTTGTCATGGTCCAATTGTCTACTTGCAGACCCTTGATGACCATGGCTGGCTGTGGGCATAGGCAAAGTCAATTCCTTCTGTGTCCCAAGTACTACCCTGAGATTGATTATACCGACAACCTGCCTCTAGCAATTCATCCTAATGAGAGCCTTCCTGGTTTTCTGTATTTGTGTTCTCTTGAATTATGAACTAAAAGTCTTGGGCAGCAATTAGGTATAGAGAGTCTGTATTTTGAGTTTTAAAATATTAGCTTATGAGTTGTGATTTGTCCAAGTCATAGAGCAGTAAAATTAGACCTCTAGAGTTCAAGCACTGTGCGTTTTCAACATATCACTTCTAGGCACAAGGCAGTCTCTTTACACCTTTATACCACGGTTTCACTATGGTTGAAGCATCCCATGTATCCCAATGTAAGAGAAGTAGGAGATTCAAGTTTTCACTAGGTGTAATTTGTATGATGATGAGGTTAGTTTCAGTCTCCTACTTATCTGTAAAATAGAGACAAACATACTTGTTTAACATAAAGTATTACAAAGCAACAGCTGTGCATACCTACAGGTTAATATCAAATAAAAGTGCTTTGTGAACATTTACCACCTTCTCAGAAGATAAAGTTGGATGAATAATCTGATGGACATTTCTTTCAATCCAGTCCACTGTATAGCCATCTTGATGGACAATATGGCAAATATAGGTTTAAACCCCACCCTTGTTGTGGTCTAGCTAAGTGAACATATTATATAAGCTTTCAAAAATATTTGTTATTTTTGCGGTAAGTATCATAGGATGCTATCTACATTTTGTAAATATCAAATGGGATTTAGCATTTAAGTTCCTATAGGTATTTACTGCTATTTTTCAAAGCTACTGTTCCTAGGCCCAAATCAACACACATTTTCTTCTCTATAATTTGATCCCCTCATCTTATCAATAAGAAAACTGAAAAATGAAATGGTGAAAATGTCAGCTATTTGTTAATGGAAAAGGGGAAGAAATTGAACAGTTTTCTGAATGTTAAAGAACTCATTGATTTGGGAATGATAGTACAAAAATCTTTTCTGTTAGTAGTATTCTTTTCTGGTACTTAATCCAAGCATGGCCCCTCTTGAGGATGGGCTGAGACTTCCTCTAGAACATCTCAGGACAGAAGCAGTTCCTGGTTTCCAGCACTTTTACAATCTGTCCTTTTGTTTCTTTGTTTTCTCTAGAGTCATTCCTGTTCCTTATTTCTCAGCATTAATGTTCTTTGGGCATAAATATATAGAACAAATCAGAGAGGGACATTTCCTGAAGAAATGGCCAAAACAGAGAGGGTGGTGGGGCGAAGAAAGAGAGAGGAGAGATGGAGAGAGAGAGAGAGAGAGAGAGAGAGAGAGAGAGAGAGAGAGAGCGAGAGAGCACACTGTCTGAGAGCTGTCCATTCTATTTCTTTTCATTTATATTGCAGATTTAGGATGATAAAAACAGAAGATTGTATCCAATGATGATGCTTAGGGAGGAAAACATACGTATGATAAAATAAAAAGGAAACTGCTGAGCAAATTTAACATTTGTTTTATGCTGGAATGCAATTATTTTTATATTTACTCATTAGTGGGTATGTGTGCATTCGTGTGTGTGTGTGTGTGTGTGTGTGTGTGTGTGTGTGTTTGTGTGCGTGTTGAAGTCACAGGAAAATCTACATGACTTGGTTCTGTCTTTTCTTATGTGGATTCTGCAGATGAAACTCCAGTCATCAGAGATGAGGTGGCAAGAATCTTTACCTGCTGGCCCATCTCATTGATCCAGAATATAGTTTCACATGCACATACATCTCCATGCATACATACAAACACAAATGGGACATTGATGACCACAGTCTAATCCTCACTAATAGATTTAGGAGTCCTCCTTAGATTTTTCTTCATCATCTTTTTGTCTTTTAATCTCTAAATTCAAGAGTCAAACTCAAGATCACTTAGGTGAATTTCTATTTGTCTTTCTCTACATCTCCATTTAAATCATTCCTTTTCTACTAACAAGGGTTTGTGTTGCTGTTTAGGGGATGTATTTTTGGTCTATTCTAGTATGTTTCAACTTCCAGATCCAAGTGCTTATGTCAGTTACTGCACACATTTTTACATTTTAGAAAATGACAGGCAAACCAACCAGGCAGTATGCACTAGCCAATATGAGGTCCTTGATATTATACAGCGATGACTGCTGGATCTGGCCTCAGTGATAGAAGACATACCTAACCCTCAAGAGACTTGAGGTCCCATGGAGTGGGGAGGTCTGGTGAGGTGGAGGTGTAACAGGTGGTGGGGATATCCTCTTGGAGATAGGGGAGGAGGAATGGGATGAGGAACAGTTGGAGGGCAGACCAGAGGAAGACTAGACTGTAAAAAAAAAAGAAAAACAAAAAGATTAACTAATAATAATAATAAAAGGAGAAAAGAACAAAAAAGAAAATGAAAGGCAAGTAATTGTACCCTGATATCTTATTCTGCAGGCATTGCCTCTAAAGAGAGACACAGAGACAGATGACAGACAGACAGACACACATACACAAAGAGAGAGAGAGAACAGAGGGAGAGACAGAGACAGAGACAGACAGACACACACACAAAGAAAGAGGGGGAGAAAAAGAGAGAGAGACAGGAGAGAGGAGAGAGGAGAGAGGGAGAGAGAGAGAGAGAGAGAGAGAGAGAGAGAGAGAGAACCTCAGGCTCCTGCCTTAGTCTCAGGAGTGCTGTCGCCTTGAGTGTTTATGACCATCTCATTGTCTTTCTATGTTTTGAGACTGAACCTTAAATTCTATCTTTAGTTTTCATATAGCTCTATATAAGATAAAAATTTCACAAAAAAGATAAAAATTTAAGAAGTAATTAAAAGCCTGAAATGAGAATCAAGAGCTAGAGGAAATTCCTGAATAATAATATCATAAAACCAATGGTACTTATCTTTAGGATTTTTCCTTTTAACAGATAAGATGATTTAAGATTATAAGATGTTACAGTGTTTTTCCTAAAGTTAAATGGCTATATGTTGTCAGAGTAGCCATTTGTTTTTAATTATATGCCAGTCCCTAGTAATCTTCAATCTTGGTTATCTTACATATTTAATTTAATTTAATTTAATTTAATTAATTATACAACACAATGTGGGTTCTATGGACAAATCACTTTAACTTATTGATTTATTTCAACAGAATTATAAAAGTTAATATGAATCTTCCAAGAAATATTTTTTTTAAAAAATGTGTTGCACAATTTTTTTGCTTTATGTCTATTTCATACCTATGAATGTATGTGTGTGTGTATGTGTGTGCACATGCATGCACAGAGAGCACACATAACTAAAAGGGGATGTTAAATATTAGCAACATGAATTTGGGGACTGCAGGGAACCAGATAGGTTAAAAGATTTAAAACTCTTCTAAATTTATGAATAACAAGGCACTGACCAATGTTTCTACCCACCCTACAAGAGATGGAAGTTTCAGTACCTAAAACAATATCACCAATTAAGAAAAAGTCTGTGGTTGGAGGTTGTAGCCTTTCTCTTCAGAACACAGAGATTTCACTTTTTGAGTCCATGATCATGATTTTTGAGTCCTGGGGTTGCATAGGACTTTGTCATTCCTTCATCAAAGCATCAGTTTGCTTTCTGAAATCAGAACCATGCCTATCTAACATTCAAATGCCCCACCACACCTGGTCAGCGTAGGAACTCCTTCCAATTTCCAAATATAATAAGGGTCTTGGGTCTTTTTGTCTGTGATCATTCTTACATTATCCCTAGGCCATTTCATGAGAGTAAGACCAAAATGCTTCAAAAAGCACTTGTAGGGATTAAGGCTTGATTTTATCCTGAAGGCAGGGTAAGGAATAATACCTGCCCTTGAGCCTTCCACCAGTGAAGAAAAGAGGCTCTGCCTTTGATTTCCCTGAAGAGGGGTGACAATGGCCTGCCTCCAAAGGTAATTAAGGAGAAAACCAGGATGACAATGGCCTTGCAAAGAGATCTGCTTTGTTGTTCGTGAGCAAATGAAGGTCAGACAAGAAATTTTATTTAGGCAAAATTTTTGAGATAGCAACTATGTTAAAAATTTCCACATGAGCTCTGTGAGGATGGATTAGTGAAATTGTAGATAAGAAAATCTCTAGAGTGGGGACAACTAGTGAGAGATGTGACAGATAATCTATGCTCAGTCTAGTTTTTCACCAGTTCGCATAGGCAAGTAAGAGTAATGTATCCTAGTCTGAGGTAGACCTATATATCTTGAGTATTAAATGGCTAGGCATTTTTAAATGGGAGAAAAACATCGCTGTGCTTCTAAATCAGTGTTAGGGAATACAATTCCAATCCAGCTCCCCTTTCACAGAATTCTTAGCAACAACTGTGGTTCAGGGTTTCAGTACCTAAGTTTGATTCAGGGCAGAATCTGTCTTATAGTGATCTCCTCTGACAAGCTCAGTTTTTACTGAATTAGGTTTCAAAACTGTAGGGAGATATGCATACACCCCTTAATCCACTATAGCCTTTGTAACTTTTCAACACTACAGGATTTGTTTGCAATAATTATTTTCCCTAGAGGGGAAAGTGGCTTGAATCTAGTGGTCTTATTTTGAACCCCATTAATCTGTAGTATATTCTAGCTTTTCTAGTTGAATATAAATGTGACTACATGATGCAGTTTTGAATAACCAACACTAGAAAGGCAACGTCCCTTCTACCTCTCCAGTACTATAAATAAAAGTTAAATAATCACCTTCCGAGAATTGCAGTTGCTGGCCTCTTACTTGATAGCTGATGCCCTTCTTTAAAATAAAAGGCATGCACATATACTCACACCTCTAGATTTCTTCGTACATGTATTCGCCCTGGTGCTGTCACATGCTATTCTCCCCCCTCGCTCTGAAGAAGGGAGGCTTGCACATCTACAGATTAGGATTCTGACTTTGTAAGTCAGTGGGTTTAGATGATACAACACATGGATCTTAAGTAGAACAGGTGACATTAGAACAGGTGACATTAGAACAGGTAGTTGGCAGAGCATTGTGCCCATTTTACCTGGAGTGGTTTTTCATGGGAAAAATTTGAAGCAACAGAAGATTTAATGCTGTCCAACAGCTCCTAGTCCCTCAGATTCTTCATAAGGCTTGACACAGCTGTTAGAGAGATCTCTGTTTAACGCTCTGTATTTATGTGACACTTCCTCCTTAGCACGTTACACTGCTCATCAAAGGCTCAAACAAGATAAACAATCCTTAAAATGAATGAAATAAAAATCCTGATCACGTCTCAATTTAAGAAAAGTGATCTCCAATTATTCCCTGCTTCTCCTCAAGAAAACAACTAAAATCTGAACAAATTCTCCTTTTGAAAACACGTTTTTTTTTTCAACTGACCATTTTTCTGAGGATGTAATTCTTTTCTTACCCATCTTAAGGATCTCCAGACTGTGCTGAGAAATGAGAAGAAATCATGTAGACAGGAAGGAAGACACTTCACAGCCGAGATAACTGCCCAAGACTGTTTATTTATGAGCTGGAAGCAGGCACTGACCAAATGGAGCTATTTGTGCATCCCCTTTCTTTCTCCACGCTACTGGATGAGCAGAAACCAGCTCCCTCCTACCCATGGGGGACCTCTCAAGAGACACAGTCTTAAGACAAGCATTTGGCCCTTCCAGAGCTCAAGGACATCCTGGGGGAATCGTAGGGAAGAACCTAAGTGAGACCTTAGGTCACAGGAGGGACCTTAGAGTGGAAGTTCATGGTTTTGTCTTTCCAATCAGACTCCAGGGATAAAGACGGTGGAAATAAAGTTTTTTTTTTTTTTTTTGTGTGTGTGTGTGTGTGTGTCTTTCCATAAACAGACTTAAAAATAATAAGCTCTTCCAAGGGTAGATGATTATAATGTGAGCTATTTAGAAAACTGTGGCATGTATTCATCCTTACTTGGAGATTTTGATATATGAGCATACACAGATTTTCAAACATCCAACACTCAGATACCATACTTACAATTGTTACCTCTATACATGGCTGTTTCTTATGCATTAGTCATATATATATATGACTGGTATGAGTTTGGAGGTGTTTTCAGATACATGTGGTGTTTTATAGGTTCACACACCTATAGCCCCTATAGACTCAAGGGTACCTAGTCTAAGAGCATAGTCACAGCATGAGTAGGAACATGGCACCCACAATGAAGGTTCTCAACCAATGGAGGAGGCTGCGCTTCTCTGGAGATGAGAAAGAAGTGGGGGCAGACAGGAGAGGATAATCTCTTCATATATAAAGCTAAACTTTATTTTAAAAGAATAGGAATTCATTTAAAAAAATCAGTATCAGTCCCAGATAAAAGGTAATAGCTCATATATGTCTAGGAGCAACTAGCAGTTATGCACCTTTATTTACGATTGCCATAAAAACTCCCCAAAGGAAACTTGGCCCTCCCGAGACAGGATGCTATGTTCTTCCTCTTTCAGTGGTCTTCAAGCTCATCATTGGTTCTTTGGTGGTGCTCTATCTTACTGATCCACAGGAGTCTGCATGAATTAGTCAATACACACTTGTGGACTGCCTTCTACATGGGAGAATTCATTGTTTTCGCATCTGGCTCCTTTCCCTCAGGTTTCTGTGGAAATGGTTCCACTGCTGCTAAGCATTTGCTTAAGAGCAAGGGTGCTGCCGGTTCTGCTTCCAGTTTAAATGAAGCTGCAAGCATGAAAACATGTCAGTGAAGAAGCCTGTTAACAAAAGTCGCCTAGTCAGAAGTATCCCCACGGTTCCATTTCAGTACTCGAGATAGTCCAGAGGAAGGCAAACCCTTAAATCAGTTCAACAAAACCCTTGTTGTTAGGAGTTCCTGAGGGCAGAAACTACATCATTCACTTCCTTTGAGTACAATGTTCAGTGGAGACTTAAATACTTGTTTAAGCGGGAAATCAGAAGAACTTCATTTCCTTTGAATTGACCAATGCATAGCTTAAATGCAGAAGAAGATAAGACAGAGATGAGTAGCTATGGCATGGAGGGAAAAGCTGCAACTGCCATTTCAGACTATTAAGCTTTAGCTACTTTGGAGAACTGACAAAGGATCTCGACAATGTATGGTCATTCTTTTCCCAGGAGAAAACTTACAATAATTTCTTGTGAACGAAGTTTCTAGGACTAGGTACTTAGAATGAAAAAGGGGTCGGAGAGCTCCATCTTTCATTGTTTTCTGTCGCAGAAAAATTGAGCATTAAACCAAAACCCACGAATATATATATATATATATATATATATATATATATATATATATATATATATATCTCCTACATTTGAGTTCAGTGAGTAAATTTACAGTGTTTGTAACAGTCCAGATGAGCTTAAATATTCTAGATGAGTGTTCCCTCAGATTTGGTAAGAAAAAGAGTAACTTTTAAATGACTAGGTTAGTGCTGAAAGACAGGACTCATCATTTTCATTGTATTACTATTTGATAACTCTTCAAATTGTACATTATCTATTTTCTCTCTAAGTTATACTTTTGAAGCAGGCAAGCATGTCTGTAATTTCTGTAGACCCCCCCCCCCCACAATTCACGCTTTCTTTTTAATGTAAGGTTTTCTTCATTTTTGAGTTTAAATTAAGTGTATTAATACAAATATTTTTCTTATTTCTTTTAATTTTTAAACATTTCTTCTTCTCTGATAGATTATATCCCTATGCAGTTTTCCCTCCTTCCCCATATCCACTCCTCCTTCATTTCTCTTTATTGAAAGTCTTTCATAATCAAGTGTGATGAAAATTATTACTGCTTTAAAAGAGAGACTTCCTGGACTATGGCTGTTTCTTCTGTTCTACGACCTTACTTCTATTTTGTCTCCAGTGACCTCCCTTCAGTCCACACTCAAAGCAAAACAAGATACATCAAATGCAGTGGAAGTAAAGCAAACTGTCATAAAGTGCCAAAGTGCCATAAAGTGAAATCAAATAATCTCAGCAGTAGCCACTGGAACAGCAAGCACAGTGACCAAAGAAAGCCTCACGTGCCTCTGCCTGCCTAGTGAATTACAAACATGGACAGTGATCATCACACCTGCCAGGATCACAAGGTTCAATTTCATTTGGAAAACCAAAAAGCCATAAGGAAACATACTGCTGTATAGACTTCTTAAGCTATATACATATAAGAAAGTAGTTTAAATAGAAGTATGTATATGGTATGTGTGTGTGTATATGTGTGTGTTATCCCAATTATACATCAGACATTAGACAAATAGAACCCCCAGTACCAGGAGTGGGTTATTTAAATGATCAGCTCTACATCACACTCCTCTTCCCAAGGCTAAGGATCTAGGCAGAACAGGTGGAAATTTCATAAGCACCAGAGATGGTAGATACCATTAAGGAAGCAGCATTTACCAGATGTAAAAGGACAAATACACATGTGAATGCACAGAGACTGTGATAGCATGGACAAGGTCTGTACAAGCTGAATCTAGGAAAAAACAAACAAACAAACAAACAAATAAAAAACAGCTGAGAGAAGGGAAAGTAGGTGTAAAGTCCCTCCCCTAGCCAAGATGGTATTTATAACTGACAGCTGCCGAGAAAGGGGAAATCAGTTTTCTTCAATCAAGTGACATTGGGTATATCAACTACATTCCAAAGCAGGTTCTGTGCTCAGGAGTATTCAGCCCAAACAAACTGAACTCCACATATAAGTGTGTATATTTAAATACTTTTAAAAACACTTAATTGCAATTATCTCACTGTCCCCTTCCCTTTTCTTTCCCCACTTGCTTGATGGAAACCACATGTGCCTCTTCAAGCATCTATATGTCTCAACCCTATCCTCTTTCAGACTCATGGCCTCTTTTTTCCTTAATTGTTTCACATGTTCACACACACACACACACACACACACACACACACACACCAGCTGCATATGTAGCAGAGGATGGCCTCGTCATGCATCAGTGTGACAAGAGGTCCTTAGTCCTATGAGGGCCCAATATATGCCCCAGTGTAGGGGAATTGAGGGTGGGGAGGTGGGTGGGTGGGTGGAGGAACACCCTCATAGAAGTAGGGAGAGGGAAGATGGGTTAGGAGATTTCTGGGGAGGGGAATCGGGAAAGGGGATAACATTCGAAATGTAAATAAAGAAAATATTCAATAAAAAAGCAAAAAGCAAAAAAAAAAAAAAGTGGATCCTTTTTTCTCATCCTTGTATATTTTGTCCTATTCTGAGGCACTTTTGTTATATCTTATTAATTATTATCCCTTAGATGCCTGTTTATTTCCTAATGAGAGAGATAAAGGGTGTGGATTTAGACCGGAATCGAAGCAGGGAGGGTAGTAGTAGAGGGAAATGAAAAAGTAAGTAATATATATTGTACAAAACAAAATCTACTTCTAATAAAAGAATAAAGAGAGAAGAAACTTCATTTACTCAAACCAGTGACACCTTGGCATCATTTTGTAGTCTGTAATCAGAAATGTTCAACTTGCCGGGCGTGGTCGCGCACGCCTTTAATCCCAGCACTTGGGAGGCAGAGGCAGGCGGATTTCTGAGTTCGAGGCCAGCCTGGTCTACAAAGTGAGCTCCAGGACAGTCAGGGCTATAGAGAGAAACCCTGTCTCGAAAAACCAAAAAAAAAAAAAAAAAAAAAAAAGAAATGTTCAACTTATTATTCAGCTTACTACCTTTACAAATAATTGCAAGGATTCCTGGTTCTTTACTTTCCATAAATGTCTTAGAAAAATACAACTCCTTAATATTTGAGTGATTTTAGTACACAGTTCACAAGAGAGGAATACCTTTAGAAAGCATAGGTTGGTATTAACAATGAGATGATGATAATAATGAACCTTTAGCATTAAATGAATGTTTACTGTTAATTAGTTCTGTTATACTCCAGATTTTCTTAGTATCTGCAACACATGACTGAACTCTGTGTTTGGCATCAAAGGAACTTTGAGAAACATATAGACTAGGAAACCAAACAACTGAACATAGCAGTAATAGGAGTCTGTCTAACAGGCAAAGAGCAATTAAAGCTGGTACAGGCAAAACTGCTGCTCGAAATCCTAGCTACAATAACATAAGGTTGGCACAAAGGAGTGTACAATTCACTTTGACTTCAACTCCATAAGAGCCAACATTGCTAAAGAACAGATCCATGTGTATGCAGAGCTTCTAGACTTCAGTGGAAATGACAGGGCAAGAGAAAAGTAGTTGAAGGTAGAATTTCTTTCTTTCTTTCTTTTTTTTTCTTTTTTTTAAATTTACCCAGCTGGAGGTCAATTACAGATCTGTATCATTGGCAATATTGCCTAGCAACATTTATCAGCTTTCTGAGCCATAACGGGTAGGAAATTAATCCCCAGTATCTATAAATAAATCTCTTCACAGAGAAGAAGAATATATTTTTTAAAAGAATCCTTTGCTTAGACACACCACATTTATTTAGTATCCACGAGCTTGTCAGGGGCCAGCCCTGATGTAGGGTTCCTCTTTCTTGTCAGTTCTTGAGGCAGCAGAGTGTGGGCAGAGGGTAAGACTTGGTCTTATGAAATTCAGGGGTGAGACTTGGTCTTATGTGGTATTTAGAGTTGCTGTGTAATAAAAAGTTTACTTTTTTCAATTTTTATTAGATATTTTCTTCATTTACATTTCAAATGTTATCCTGAAAGTCCCCTAAACCTTCCCCCATCCCCCGCCCTGCTCCCCTACCAACCCACTCCCACATCTTGGCCCTGGCATTCCCCTGTACTTGGGCGTATAAAGTTTGCATGCCAAGGGGCCTCTCTTCCCAATGATGGCCAATTAGGCCATCTTCTGCTACATATGCATCTAGAGACACGAGCTCTGGGGGTACTAGTTAGTTCATATTGTTCTTCCATCTATAGGGGTGAAGACCCCTTCAACTCCATGGGTACTTTCTCTAGCTCCTCCCTTGGGAATCCTGTGTTCCATCATATGGATGACTGTGAGCATCCACTTCTGTGTTTTCCAGGCACTGGTATAGCCTCACAGGAGACAGCTATATCAGGGCCCTTTCAGCAATATCTTGCTAGCGTATGCAATAGTGTCTGTGTTTGGTGGCTGATTATGGAATGGATCCCCCGCTGCAGCAGTCACTGGTTGGTCCATCCTTTTGTTTCAGCTCCACACTTGATCTCTGTAACTCCTTCAATGTGTGCTTTGATCCTAATTCTGGGAAGGGGCAAAGTGTCCACACTTTGATCTTCATTCTTCTTGAGTTTCATGTGTTTAGCAAATTACTATGCTATTGTAGCTGACCTGCCTTCTGTGTTCCTCTGAGGCCAGAGACTGCAGTCTCAGGCACTTTGCACCTCATCCTAAAACAGCAGATTAAGTAAAGGATTAATTGCTAGAGCCTTTTCCTTATTGCCCAGATGCCTCTTGCATGCTGGGCTATGGGGAAGTTTGGAGCAATAAACTTCTATTGAACCAGGAGAAGAGAATAACACTTGCAGAAAGAAAAACTTTTATATAACTGAATATGCATAATCTCACATAAGTTCATATACAGACTCATGCATACTCATTTATAAATGAAATTCATAAATTTCTATTCAAACCCAGTTGGGCCAAGCTTGCATGCATTCTCACAATTACATACTTACACACACATCCATACTTACATATGCATATGGAGCAAAACACCAAACACTGGTGCAGAAAGAACTCACTCATTCTGGATGAAAAATGAGCTCCAATCTTTATTGCACTGAGAAAGAAAAGGCCTCTACCCTTTTAATGCTAAATGAATTAAACCTATGCTTGTAAGAAGAAAAAAGCTTTGTTCCTTTGAGTAAGACTAAGCCTAGCTTGTCCTTACCATGGGATCTGTTCTGTCCCATGACAAAAAGCCTGCCTACTTCATCTGCTTTCTACAGAGTCTTCTTTCCCTCTGCATTCTGCACATTTCTCTCTAGTATTTTGTTACCTATAGTTTCTAAGTTTTTTCCACTCTGTGTTCTCCATCTAATCTTCTCTCCTGCTCTGAATTCACAACAATGCTCTTATTCTCAATGCCTTTTCTCCAAAAGCTATACATACACTCCTAAGTTCTTCTTGAGTTTAGTTCTGTCTAAAAAGTGTACTGTCTAAAAACTTCTCCTCAGCTCAGTTCCGTCTCACAGTTCAGTTCTCAGCTCAGTTCTCACCTCAGTTCCTCTCACCTCAGTCCCTCTGTTCTGACTCCTCTCTTTGTCCTCAGCCCTTAAACATCTTTCATAATACATTATCACATGTTAAAAAGTTCATCAATAGTTCACACACACAATCAAATCATAAATTGAAATAGAAGTTTACAACAGAATGTTTACACGCTTATCCTTTAGGAGTAATTATCTAGCTAAACATCTATCACCTGTCTCAGCTCCATAGGTTCACTGAAGGTTTAAAATCATAATTAAGTTATTAGTGAAGTCTTATATAGATAAACCCAGTCAATATTTTATCTTCTGTCCTAGCACCTATTATAAATCATTAGTTCCCTTTTTATGACCTTCGGTTAATTGTTTTATAACCTCTTGGAATGTGCTCTGAGTAGGAGAAAGTCTGGTTACCATCTAAGAGCAATTAACTGATGATACTTGGGAGACTGGCAGAGTTCTCATTGCAGCTTTGACTATCAGAAAAGGACCTAATAGCAGTCCTGCTATAAAAGAGCTTAATAATCACAGATATAATTTTAGGATTTCTTATAGGATCATCATTAAGACTTAAGTCATCTATATGTCTATAGAGCAACACTACAAGACAGTACTTCTTTGTGGATCTGCAGACATCTGTCCAACGGGGTGTGTTATTACTTAGTGATTGTTATATATGTTTAATGATAATAGGAAAAGCATATAAATAGCAGCAATCTTTCTTAAAATGAGTTCCTCACAGCCTTGCTTAATAAGGATATACCTGTTGCAGATTATATAATAATCCAAAGCAGTCCATTTTAGGATGATTACCTGGAAGTTATTAGCTTCTCCTATTATGGCTCCTGACACAAGGTCATAAGATAGTTGGTGTTATTTTCATGATGAAGAGAAATTTTGAATAAGGATTTAAATTTCCTTGCTTATGATTGTATGATTCCTAAGTAGCAACTCAAGGATACACCCGGTGTTTGTTGTTTCCAGGGTTTGGAATTTTCACCATAAACTCCATGCTTTCAGTAACTCTGTAACAGAGACTACAATGGAAACTGAGTCACATGGAGAGAAGAGTTCAAGGCTACTTTCAATTCTGCTGTTTTATGTATGTCAGAATAGTTTTTGCTGATTTCATAGATTATCCATAGTGGGTTTTTTTGTTTTATTTATTTATTTATTTATTGGCTCAATGTCAATCCTTACTCCTATCTTAACACATACAGCCTGGCTTAGTATAGGAAAATGTATAGAGACAATTTGTGTGTATTGGGATGTGTTCAATTTCATGTTTATTTTATTCTTTTGTGTGCTCTACTGATTTGGTTCAATGTGCAAAAAAGGTTGAGTAAACAAATGTATAAAGCAGGTGGAGGTGACATTCTGTCTAAAAAATTCAAATAGCTTTCCAAACCTCAAAAGAATTTGGTAGAATATGTACACTTTGTGGGGCAAAGGTAAGGCATCCCATTCAGAACAGACAAGTCTTTAGCTAGTCTCTGGATCTCAGCCATTTTCTTTTTATATAGTTTTCTCTTCTCATTTTTTGACTAGGGGTGAAATTACAAGTATTTGATAAATATTGTGGTCCAGGCAATAATAGGTGGCTGTACTGGCTGGTTTTGTGTGTCAACTTGACACAGGCTGGAATTATCACAGAGAAAGGAGCTTCTGTTGGGGAAGTGCCTCCATGAGATCCAGCTGTGGGGCATTGTCTCAATTAGTGGTAAAGTGGGAAGGGCCCCTTTTGGGTGGGACCATCCCTAGGCTGGTAGTCTTGGGTTCTATAAGAGAGCAGGCTGAGCAAGTCAAGGGAAGCAAGCAAGCTAGTGTAGGCAAGACAGTAAGAAACATCCCTCCATGGCCTCTGAATCAGCTTCTGCTTTCTGACCTGCTTGAGTTCCAGTCCTGACTTCCTTTAGTGATGAACAGCAACGTGGAAATGTAAGCTGAATAAACCCTTTCCTCCCCAATTTGCTTCTTGGTCATGATGTTTGTGCAGGAATAAAAACCTTGACTAAAACAGTGGCCTTGTTTAAAACTTTTCTAACATATTTTGTTGACTACTTAATCTATATCCACTAAGGCATCCCATTCAGAACAGACAAGTCTTTAGCTAGTCTCTGGATCTCAGCCATTTTCTTGTTATATAGTTTTCTCTTCTCATTCTTTGACTAGGGGTGAAATTACAAGTATTTGATAAATATTCTGGTCCAGGCAGTAATAGGTGGTGGTACTGGCTGGTTTTGTGTGTCAACTTGACACAGGCTGGAATTATCACAGAGAAAGGAGCTTCCGTTGGGGAAGTGCTTCCATGAGATCTAGCTGTGGGGCATTAATACCCTCCTGAGGTTCAAGAGAAGAGATCTCAAGGTATTTGGCCATCTTGATGTACGTGTGACTGAATACCGATATTTTTACTGTTTGTGATTTTGAGAGCTGTAAAAATTAAGTCTATAAGAGTCCATGAAATTTAATCTTAGGTTATATATAATATATACTTTTACAGTTTTTAATGGAAGTAGAAGTTGAGAATATGGATCTTTGAAGACCCGGTTATTTCAGATTTTTAGACATAAAATAATAAGCTTTATATAAAGCAGAGAATCTCAAACTGGTTGCAAAACAATTATTCCTAGGCAGTCTTGACATTAATCATGGTAGGCTTATGATAGACATACCTGTTCAGACTCTTCACATATTTTAAGGAATCTTCAGTTTTTAAATAAATTTTTTTATTAAAAATGTTTCATACAATATTTCTGGTCATGTTTTTTTTCCTCCTCAACTCCTGCTATATCCTTATTTCCTTCCTACCCACCATAAAATCATTCTCTTTTCAATGTCTTCTCCTAGAACCTTTCAAGGTAAAATCAAAGCAAACAGAAAACAAGTAAGTCAAACACAAGCGAACCAAAACCCCAAGTGAAACGGCACAGTCTTAGGGAATCTTCAATGGAAGCCTTCCACCACAGCGATTTCTTGTGTTTCTGATCCAACCTTGGTGTGCAAATGTCTATACACAATCAATGCTTTTTTTTTTAGTTTTGGTATGTATTAAGAGGTTTGCAGGCAGTATTTGAAATGTTGACTCATTGACATTCCCTCTAAGGCCATTCTGTGATTGATAGTCAAATCCTTAGTAGGAATTATTTTTCTCTCTGCCGGGATCTGCCACTCATCAATCTGGACCTTCCCTAGGATGGTGGCATCTTCCCAGCATGGTCTTTCTGAAGGCATCCTTCACCTCCTTGTTTCTTAAGCAGTAGATGGCTGGGTTGAGGAATGGGACAATGACAGTGTAGAGCACAGAGATGATTTTGTTGTAGTTGAAGGTGTACATGGCTCGGGGTCGTGCATAGGTGAAGAGAGTGGACGAGTAGTATATGATCACCACTACCAGGTGGGAGGTGCAGGTAGAGAAGGCTTTGTGGCGTCCCTGGGCTGTAGGGATCCTCAGGATGGCTACAATGATGGCGGCATATGAGGAAACCACAGCCACTAGAGGTAACAGAATCATTACCAGTGCCAGCAGGAAGTCTACTAACTCAGCCTGTTCCTTGTCTGAGCAAGTGAGGTTGAGTAGTGGAGAAATATCACAGAAAAAGTGGTTGATGATATTGGGCCCACAGTAGGATAACCTGGAAATGAAAAGTAGCTTCATCATGGAACTGAAGAACCCGCTGCCCCAAGAGGCAACTGCTAGGCGAGTGGCCAGTCTGGGAGGCATGAGACTCGGGTAACGAAGGGGTTCACAGATAGCCAGATAGCGATCATAGGCCATAACTGCCAACAGGACACACTCAGTGCAGGCTAAGGCAATAAAGAAGTAGAGCTGGGTCATGCAGCCTACATAAGAGACTCTACCGTCCTCAGTAAGAAAGGCTCCCAAGAGTCTGGGAATAGTAACATTGATGTACCATAGTTCCAGGAAGGAGAGATGACCGAGAAAAAAGTACATGGGGCGATGGAGGCTTGGGGTGAGCCAGATTGTCGAAACAATGAGTACATTTTCCAGTAACGTCAACAGATAAATTGCAAAAAAGAAAACGAAGAGGAGTGCCTGGAAGGGTCGAGATGTAGGAAACCCCACCAAGACAAACTCCTCCACGTGGCTTCCGCTCAGATTTCTCATGGTGCCAGTACACTTGAATGCCTGCAAAAGTACCAGGAATAAGAAAGGCTAAAAGGCAGGTGCATCAAAGCAGTAACAGCCTTGAACAGGTTACAAGCCTGTAGATGTTCCACAATTCACGAAATTACCAATTCTTACTAAATGTTTTCCCTTCCCTGTTCAACCTCAAGGGAAACATTCTCAGTCTTGAATATGATACTCAGTAACTAAAGACTTCCACTACATTAAGGATTCAGTGTATGCTCACTTAGAGACTTTAGAATTGCTTTGTTATCTTGAGTCTTAGTTTTCAATAATTTTCAAAATCTACGATATGATCCTCTTTCACTTTCTTCATGAACAACTCCAACCCCCAAAGCCCCAAAGCCCTTTCCGTCAATGTTCATCGGATGAAATAATAAAAGGAAGACATCAAGGCAGATCCTTGGGATTTGTCACTGAAGAGAAATTGACTAGGAGATTGTCGAAACCAAGTGATTGCTGGAGCAACAGAGTAAGACAACTCAGCAGGAAGAAGTTCATTACAGTTGGTGAAGCAATACAGTACAGAGATGAGGAGACACTCTGAAAAGAGCTTCATTTAAATTTTTTTTTGAGGTCATTCCTTATGCCAGACTCACAATGTTTCACTCCTAGAACTAGTTTGATTGACTGTCCATGCCAGATAGAGCGCTCAGTCTTGTCCTCCCTGCTACTCAGGAGAATGAGACAGGAAGATTGAAACCAAGAATTCAAGACTAGCTTGGAGAACAAAGTCAGATTTTCTATAAAAGAAATGTAACAGCTGTGTGTTATAGTCACATAGCCACATGATCATGCATTCACACACACCCATACACACATACACACACACCCATACACACATGTACACAAACACACACACAAGGAGAAGACAACATAAAGATGAAACACAGATTAGAAGATGGGGCTGGTCTCAAGGACAATAATGATTTGGCTACAAACTAAGGGAGGCCAAAAGTGACCAGAAGCTAGAAGAGCTAAAGAATAATTTCTCTCCCAAAGTTTCTAGAAGAATCATGGCTCTCCTAGTACCTTGAGGTTAGAAAAGTGGTACAGACTTCAGACTTCGAACGCGACAGACTCTGAGAAGTAAATATAGTTTTGCACCACCATTACCATGGTAACGAAATGGTAGTGGCTACAAGAAACTGACAAGCCTTCAAAGTAGGAGGTCATCCTGCTTTAACTGTCTGTTCTGCTAGCCTAGTCTCCTATCAATACTGCCAGACACCTGCCTTCTTCAACAGGCTGTTGAGCAAGTTGCAAATCTGACTTAAGATAGCTCAAAAGGTTAACAGGAACATTTCAGTATCATTTGGATGCAAGCATGCAACAGTGCTTCCTCAAAAAAGCATTAAAAAATGATATGTCATTTTGTTAACTATTTTAATCAGACACTGAAATAGTTAAGGGACCCTAATCCCACCACATTGGGGATACTAATACTATGTCACCTCTACAACCTACTCAAAGCATCTAAATACTGATGCTGTGATTTCCATTAATACTTGTTTTAAATTATGTAAATGAGTGTAAATAGAACTATTATCAACCATTATATCATAGGCATTGCAAGATAGGGCATTTTACAATATTTTCATAATTGCAGTTCTTTTATGGATTCCTCTGTATCTATGTGGGTTTTTTTTTCTCTTTTTGTTGTTTCGTTACTATTGAGACTACAAGTACTTTATAAATGATTTTCCTCTAGATATTATATAATTAGCATACATTTAGTCCAAACATTATAAATATCTGACTATGTTTGAAAAATTATATTAAACAAAATATGAAAAATTTATTGAAAAGCTATATTCTGGTAATGTGGTTTGTAGTATTTTTATTCTTGTATGCAACCGTGACTACATATTACCCCAAGTGAGGAAGGTTCCAGCATCAATCCCACTCTTGCATCTCATGGTAGAATGCTAAACACTGGTAAACCAGGTTCCCCAGGTGACACAATGGCCCTGAGAATGAAAGTGGCTTTTCTGTAGCAATGACACCAAGTTTTTTCAACATTTTATTAGGTATATGCAGACATTACACAGCAATATGTTATCAAAACTGTTCATATTGATCTATTAGCTGACAACTCCTTTAGCTTACAGGAAAATTTGCTAACTCGTTATCTGTCCTTCATTCTTTCTATGATGATTAGCCCTGACACTCTTATCTTACACTCTGGTGCAATTTCAGGCCAAAACACACAATTATGCCATTCCTTATCAAGAAGAAATTGATTTTGGACAGGGAAGTTGGCAAGAGAAACGGCTCTTTCTCAAACAGATTGATTTTTGGAAGTGTTCAAAAGAAAGTTGAGTAATGATCAGGGGACAATTCCTTTGATACTATTCCCTTCCTTGATCTTGGGAAAAATATTTACCCCGAGTACCCATTAGTCTCAATTTTGAAAACTGTGAAATGAAGGGCTCAATGCTTTTGTGAGTTAGGAAAGCCTTATAGCTTCTCCAAAGCATGGCATCGAAGTTCAGATGCCAAAGAAGCCAGAGCAGAGGTAAATGTCAGTGAGATAAATTTCAGTCCCATTTCTGCATGAGCACACACACACACACACACACACACACACACACACACACACACACACATCATTATCTCACATAGCTTCATTCTTATACATGTGTTATAAACTTAAAAATTGAGAGAAACACAAAATGTAATTGTTGTAGCACTGTATAAAATCTGGCTAAAATTTCAACTTGTCTAGGGTCATTTTTAAAATACAGAGGAAAAAAAGTTGCAAGTGACCTGAGAGTAGGAAGGAGTCCAGGAAACCTTTCCGTTCTCCTGTTCACAAGTTTATTGACATTGCCTTCCTCCCAAAGCCCACCATGATGTCAGTCATCTGCTGATCCAAGGTGAGCCAGCACCAGCAGGCAGGCTGTAGACTGCATTGTGCTCAGTGGTGCCTATGGCCCCAACTCCCTCCAGTCCTCAGTGACACTAACATCTTCTTTTGAGTCTGGCAGCAGGATCTTGTTTGCTATTCAGACTGGCCAAGGACTTCCCCTCCAGGCAAGGCAAATTTGACCTGTGTTAAGAACTGGATATATTTCCCTCTCTTTTCTACAGTCTGCTCTGTGAAAAGGCTGTCATACACATACTCCTAAGGACAGGATTCAGGTTTCTTCCTCTGAGTCTTCTCTGTGTCTGCTGACCTCATGTCTCTCTCTCTCTCTCTCTCTCTCTCTCTCTCTCTCTGTATTTTGTTTTATTTTTGTTTTTTAAAATCTGTTTGCTCTCACTTCTGGGAATCCCTTACTTCTTCCTGCTTGCCCTTCAAGCATTTCATGATAAGAGGGCTGCATCCTGCTGCTATCAGAACATGACAGGACAGATGAGCCTGAAGTTTCAACTGTCACGTTGACAATATCTTGAAATACACTCTTCTCATTAGGGGAATTGCATTCTAAGTAGAAATTAAGAGTGGTGTATGCAGTGGTAGTGGTGGAGCCTTGAGTATTCCTCCCATTACATTTCCTTGTTAAGAATAATTTGCCAGAAGAGTGAAACAATTCAGTATAAAATAATAATAATAATAATAATAATAATAATAATAATAATAATAATAATAAAGCTTGGTGATTCCATAGATGTATGGACATGAAAATACAAAAACATTACTTGATCCAAATTGGCTATTTATAATAGCAAACCTGGCTGACTTCTCATCCAGCCCCAATCTCCTGCATGCTACAAGAGTGAAGTTTTAACAGCCTGTTTCTCTGTCTCTAAGGGTGCCTCAGCATAGGAAGTAAGCCCTTCATCCAAAGACAGAAAACACAGCCCTCCACACAGAAACTCCCTTTACAGAGAAATCTAAGATTACTGTTTTTTTCAGTTTTCCTTCAATTCTTCTGCTGATAAACACAAAGTGAATATCAACACTCTATCAAACAATGTAGTGGATCTGTAACTGAGGAACACTGAAGTCACTGACCTAAAGGAGACACACCAATGGAACATATTAGCCTGCTGTAATCGCTGAGAACTTTTCATGTGATGTCAATTCAACAATAAAATGAGCTGAAGCACCTTGATCCCTATTTATGACTAACATAGAAAGATAAATATTTTCTTTTAAAGATCATAAACGAGGGACATTGTGGGTCCGATAATAACACAGATGATCTTGCTGTGCATATATGGGAGCAAACTTCACTTTTGTCTTGTAGATCCACCAGGGAAACGAGAGAAACAATAAGTGTTAAGTTTTGTCAACCGATGAATGGCAGAATTTATCAATGTGTATTTAAAAATAACATTAAAAATTTTCTGTATGTATATATTCATAATAGGTATGGCCTTAGGCCTGGGGATACTTTCCTGTAAGCATACAAATGTCAGTTCTTGCCTCTCACCACTGTTCTAACCTTTTAAAGTTTCTCTTTAAATTTTCTACTCTGTCCAATATCCTTACAGATCTCCAGAGCTTTGATACTTTCTTACTTAAATATGTCCTGTATGAAATGCACATGGAACCACAGTAAGGTATCATACGACCACAGTTAGAATGTATATTCTTGAAACAGGACATGCGCACACATCATACATACTCACCTGATTATATATACACAAAATAGAAAATTACTAAACTATGTAAGAGAGGAAAACTACCACTTCGGCAAAATAGAAACAATTAGCTGGCACAGGAAGACAAACACTGTATCTGTTCCTATATACATGGAAGCTAAAGAGGCTGACCTCAAAGCAGAAGAGAATGAAGTAGGATTTGCTAGAGATGAGGACGTATAATGAAAAGGGAGATGGAGGAAAGTTGGATAGTGAACACCTAGCGTGGTCTGATAGAAGGATCTAGTGTTCTACAGAGCAGTTGGCTGACTATTGTTGACAACAACTATTACCTATTTAATGAAAAAACAATAGAAAGAGTTCAAATCCCCAAACAAAATGACAGGATAAGTAAATGATAATTATCCTTCTTAATCAATTTTTACACATTGTATTCACGTGTTAAAATATCACCTCATATTCCAAAATACAATATCACTCCATTCCATTATAAAAATGTAAACATGTCAATACCCAAGAATATACTTATACTAGCGAACATTTTAAAAACATTTATTCTTTTCCATTTTCATAATTGTAAACATATAGGTTTAAGGTATCACAGTAGAGCACTCACTATGAGATGTTGATTGATTACGATTTACCGGAATTTAAACAGCCCGCATTGTCTGGGAAAGTCAAGGGCTTTTTGACTTCAAGAAAACTGTAAGGAATGATGAAGGGCCTGCGGAATGACACATTTTCTCTGAGATGCTCACCTCTCCTGTCTCCCGTTCTTTAGCTTCCTGTCTTCCACAGTCACTTTCTTCCCATCTTCTGATATTTGTTATGCCCGGTTCCTTATTAGAATTAGTAGAGTTATTTGTGGCAGGACAGGATAGGACAGAGCTTGAGCAGATTGGGCCACAAAGCCAGCAAGAGTGTCAGTAGCCAGCTCTTATCAATACAAATGTCTCTCCTCCGGGATATGGCCCCTTAAGACATATTGTCATGGTGACCTATGTTTCTCCAACAAGACTGTCCAAGTCACACACCTCAGGGAATTTTTTTTTTTTCCTAGGGCAAAAGCGACAGTGGGAGGCCTAAAGGAGCTTAGGCCTGCAGTGAAGCAGAGTGTAACCTTCCTGCTGTGTCTCCAGTTCTAATGTCTAAGGGGCTGGAGAGGCAAAGAGTTAGGAAACCTCAAGCCTCGGATCGTGTTGGGGAAAGGAGATGATGAACTACGAGAGTTGTGGATGAATGGGTCCTCACAGACTCTATTTGGATTTCGAGGCCATGATTGTTTGTCAAACTTGTCCATCTTTGCATCCTACCATTTGTCTCCCTATGGCTCGGATATGTCTACTTTGTTTTCCTGACATAGTTACAAGATGAATGAGGGAAATGTCCTTTCCTGCTTATGTTTCTATTCCTCCAAGATCTGTTTCTAGATAAAACTGGCCTAGGAAGACAGATCGTGTAGACCTCAGATTAACAGGGCTGAGGATGGCAGAGGTAACTGCAGACTGTCGGTGCTAGCTCTCACCTGAAGCAGCTTAAGAATGTGATGACTTTTTTTTTCTCCTACAGCTCTGGATTTGACTGGTGTCATGGGTACATGTCTTCTTGATTTTGTGGCCTGCTAAAGCTGTCAGGGCTGAAACAGCCTACCTCTTGAGGTCCAGGCTAAGAATAGGAATCACTTATCTATCATGCCATGTTAAGGGAAGTGTGAGTTGTAATAAACACATCCTCGATCTGCTCTGCAGTAATGAAGGCTTCCTGTGACTCCAGAACAGTAGATATGCTAACACAGTCATGTGGTATAAGGACATGACTGCATGCAATGTTATTTACACGCACCCACCAGTAGTTTTGTTGATGATAAGGAAGCTGAAAAATTCTTGTCATTAAAGTAAAGCAGTGCTATTCAGGAGCCGATTATGATGCTGGTATAAATGATCATAATATATTGCTAGTTTCATGAAAGGTTAGTACATAAATTGTGTGTATTGCATAGTTCATAATGACAACAAATGACTAACTGGCTTATTTACATCATCATAACTCTAGAGTGTATTTCTTCTATATATATTTAAAAGCTAATAATGATAATAAACAACTATGCCAGTAGAGTTTGTGTGGTTTTTATATTACATTTTTTGTCATTTTTATTTTTAGTGCTCGAGATTGAACTCGGGGCCTGAGACATGCTAAGCTTATATTATACTACCAAGCACCACCCCAGCCATTTTTATTTTTTTAGAATTTTCTGATACATGTGAAAATAAAAGTTTTATATAAATAGGATGCATGTTGCACCTATAGCAGCCTCAGATGGCTTCTGTTTTCCACGTTTCTTGATTTATTTATACCTTCTAGGCTTATACAATTACTTAAAGTAACCTAATGGAGTGTTTATCAGAATATGCAGCTCTTGTTAAGTGATGCACAGCTACAGTCCTTTTTGACAGATTAGATGGGACTATAAGGAATCGGAGATTTATACTTATGTCTGAGCTTTAGCCCGATGTTTCTTAACCTTCCTAATGCTGTGATTCATTAATACTTCAGTTCCCCATGTTGTGGTGACCTCCCAATCATAAAATACTACTTTATAACTATAATTTTTCCTGTCAGAATAGTAATGTAAATATCTGATATGCAAGATATCTGATATTCAACCCCTGTGGAAAGGGTTGTTTGGTTTTCAAAGGGGTCTGGAGCCAGAGGTTGAGAATCTTTGCTTAGCCTAATGAGGAAGGACGATTACAGCTCTCAGAAAGACATAGGTAAAGCACAAGAGAAAATCAGCGGGTTCTGTTTGACATCCTGGGTATAAGGAAGAGGTAGACACATGCTGTCATTGCTTACAAATGTTAACTTGGGTCCTAGATTTAATAACTGTAAAGGATCATATTTGCTATGCTTAACTAAAAGAAGAGGGGCTATGGCCAAGAAGGATGGGGGGATGAAAAGGAAAAAGTCAGCCAGCAAAGGATGAACAAGAAATATTTGAAAAAAACGACTTTGACTGACAGAAGTATAAGTAAGAGAGCAGAATTTATCCAGAAGAGGAAATCACAGGACTTAGAAAAGGACAAAAGTCTAGCGTTGTGTTCTGGAAGTTAAAAGACTAGATGATGATGATGATGATGATGATGATGATGATGATGATTAATTATTCCATTCATTTATATCTCAAATGATATCCCACTTACCACAAAAGTACCATCCCATATCCCCCCTCCCCCCTCCACTTTGCCTCTAGGAGGGTGCTCCTCCACCCACCCACTCTCTCCTGCCCCCTGCTCCAGTATCCCCCTACGCTGGGGCATCAAACCTCTACAGGGCCAAGGGCCTCCCCTCCCATTGCTGTCAGGCAAGGCCATCCTCTGCTACATATGTATTTGGAGCCATGGATCCCTCCTTGTTTGGTGGTCCCTGGGAACACTGGGTGGTCTGGCCAGCCAATGTTGTTCTTCCTATGGGGTTGCAATCCTCCCCATCTTCTCCAGTCCTTCTGCCAGCTCCCCCATGGGGTCCCAGAGCTCTGTCTGAAGGTTGGCTTCAAGCATCCATATCTGCATTGGTCAGTTGCTGGTCCTGGTTCCAAGGAGCATTCACACCAGGTTCCTGTCAGCAAGCGCCTCTTGAGCACAGCAACAGTGTAGGATTTGGTGTCTGCCAATAGGATGCATCCCCAGGTTGGGCAGTCCCTGGATGGCCCTTCCTTTAGTCTCTGCTCCATTCTTTTGTTCTCCTTCTTCCTTTGGACAGGAAAATATCTGGGTTAAAACTTTGAGATGGGTGGGCCCTCCCATCCCTCCCATCCCTCCCATCCCTCCCATCCCTCCCATCCCTCCCATCTCTCCCATCCCTAGACCGGGGGTGGGCCCTCCCATCCCTTGACCAGGGGCGTGCCTATCTGCTGGAGGTGGTCTCTACAGGTTTTATCCCCACCCTCCCTTTGTTCATTTCGGCTAAAGTCATCCCTGTTGGGTCCTGGGAACCCCTCTTTTCCCTGATGTCTGGAACCCTCGAGTGGCTATCCCCAGTTCCTCACCTCCTGCTACATAGTTTTATTTTATTTCCTGACTCTCTGTACAGGTGAGGGTGTGCACAAATGGGAGGAAGATTTTTCAGTAATTGAGCAGGTAGAACTATTTTAAACTTTTCCCTGTAGTTACAATAATATGCAAATCCCTTTTACTGGACATTTATTATACTGTGCTATGATTTGCACTGTGGGATTTGGTCTAGGATCTCCATGGAAACCTCTCTATACATATCTAGATTGCAGACATAATAAATGGTACAGTGGCTGGCCATAGACCTCTCCTCACCTTCTTGCATGATGAAAATCATTTAAGATAATTTATAATTCTTGGCACAATTTAAACAACATGCAAGCATTCGTCTATATATTTTTTTAAATTTAGATTTTAAGGTATTTATTGCTGTATGTATTATTTTACTGCTTTTTCACAGACTTTTTAAAATTTAAATTACTTCCTTTTCATTTATTTTTAAAATTTTATGTAACACTTATGGACATTCTGTCTGTGTATATGTTTGTATATCACATATGTTCCTGGTACCAGGGCAGAACAGAAAAAAAAAATCTTTGCAACACAAGATGTCTACAATCTGAACTGACAAGACAGTAAGTGATAGCTTCAGCAAGAGAGATTTTTCTTTTTAATGTGTCTTCAGTCATCGGTTGCTCTCTGTTAGCCATTTCCTCTGACTTCAGGAAGGTGGTGTGTACTATATAAAGCAGCAAGAGTGTCAGCATCACAGTTTGGAGGCTACCACAGCATTGACATGTTTCATCTATGTTGCCTCTAGTGAGGGACTTAGACAAAGGAAGATAGCACTATGGAAGACATATTTGAAAAGAGGGAGGAGAAGAGAGAAGTCAAACTGAGAGACAGGAAGAAAAAAGCTAGAGAGAGGCTAAAGATGCTATTAGCATAGCAACTCATGCTCATGGAACAACCACATTTCAGTAGGGCATGACTCTGATATGATGATGCATCCATCTCCTTGTGGAGTAGAACCTCCAGGACAGGATTATGTCCTCAGGTTCTGCTTCTTCAAGACCTTCCCCTTCCATCTCAACTCTGACATACTGAGAAAGGGGAGTAAACTTTTCAAATGTAAACCTCTGGGACTACGTCGTGTACAAACAATAGAAGACTGTTTTATAGTGACAGTTAAGGTTCTGCTTATTCTGAATTTACATTTTTAAATAGTCTCTCTTTAAAATCAGCCAATAGAAGAAATAGCAAACACACACAAATATATTTTTGTTTTGAATATTCATAGTTACCTTTATCCATAATACCTTTTATGTAAAACTTTGGATTATATTTTATTTATTATTGAAAATTTTATACGTGTATACAATGGATGCTGATAATAGCACTCCCTCCAGAGTACCCTGGGATCTCCCAACATGTTTCCCCTCCGAACACCATGCCTTCTTTCTTTTTTAAACTAATAACCCACTAAGTCCAATTAGTGCTGCCCACATATGCATAGGTGTGGGGCAGTCCCCTGGGAATTGAGCAAGCTAGAGTGGTGACACTCCCAAAGGTATGTGAATCTTTGTCCTTCAGAAGTCATCAGCTGTCAATAACTTCTTAATTACAGGTGAGGCCCTGCGAGCCCCTGCCCAGTCTGTGTTGCAGTTCTGATTGGCTTGATCTTGTGCAGATGTTCTGATCTTGTGCTGCCCAACAAAGCTGCCATAAATTCATGTGTGCTGTATCCATGGCATGTCCAGAAGATAGCCTTTCGACACCTTTCTCCCAATCCTAGCTCATGTACTACTTATATTTCCTCTTCTGTAATGTATTCTGAGCTTTGGATGAGGGAGACTGATAGAGTTGACCATCTAAATTTGAGCAAATAGCGTCATATAGTTTCAGTAGTTGTTTTTTTCTCTTATTAAAAATAGATGTTTTTCTATGTAAAATATTCTGATTATGGTTCCCCTCCCTCTACTCCTTCCACTTCTTTTCCACCTTTATTCCTATCCAGATCAACTCCCTTTCTGTTTCTAGTTAGAAAATAAAAGGGTTTTTAAGGGATAATAGTATATAATAATATAAGATAAAATTAACACATCAGAATTGAACAAAACAAACAGAAGGAAAAGAACTCAAGAGAAGGAACACCAACAAACAAGCAGAGACCCATTTCTTCACATTCAGGAATAAAAATACTAAGTGAAACGTGTCATATACATGCCCAAGAACTTGGACCAGTTCCATGTAGATAAGTATGTGTGCTTCCTCAATCTCTGTGTGTTCATATGACTTTTGATCATGTTGATTTAGAGGGCTTCATTTACATGCTGTTCTCCATTGTCTCTGGATTTTACATTTTTTCTGCTTCCTCTTCAGCAGGGCTCCCTGAGCCTTGAGGGGAGAGATTTAATTGGAGACATTACTTTCAGAGCTGAGCATGTCAAGGTATCTCACTCTCTGAATGATTGTGTCACTATGGCTCTCTGTTCCTTTCTGCTTAAGGTGGAAGCTTCTTTGACGATGGCTAAGCAAGGTTCAGATCTATAAGTATAGTAGAATGTCATTAGGAGTCATTTTATTGCTACTTTAAAAAAAATAAAGAGAACAATAGTATTTGAATTTTTCCTAGGACCCTGGGTTATGTAGTCTCAAGTTCATGGTCACTCAAGCAGTGTCAAGTATGGGCTTCATCTTGTGGAGTGGGCCTTCAGACAAATAAGATATTGGTTGGTTACACTCACACATGTAGAGCTGCTGTCACACTAGCATATACTGCAGGCACTACACCACTGTAGATCAAAGGGTTTGTGGCTGGGTTGGTGTTTCCGTTTATCCTTTTGTAGCATGCAGACTACTTTCCTCTATCAAAGAATCTAGCACATAGGGGTGAAGACTCTATGTAAGTACTTGCTTGACCTCTCCATGTTCATTGAGTTTCTAGGTATTGTCTTCAGCAATGGGGTCTGGCAAGTAGTCTGCTAAGAGCAATCTACTGTATTGACAACAGCCTGCATTGTTTGAGGATTCACACTGAACCTTTTGATCTGGCTACTTTAAGGGATTTATTTATTCCCCTTTACAGACCTCCATCATACTCGTAAAACTTGTTTTAAGATCTCTCTGTCTTGTGCTTCAGCTATGTTGAAATACTCAGGGCTTGTTGTAGTATTGGTCGACTTTAGTGGATACATCTTATTCTGGCTGTTTTTTTTTTTTAATTGGAGTCTAGATATGTAGGTTTTGGAAGATTGGAATTATGGGTGCTGATACCTGGTCTTGTCTTTATTGGATGAGTATTTTGTTCCTTGGTTTCTTTTGCAATTGTTGTTTTGTAGGAGAGTGTAGTGGCAGCTTTGTTGCCTATTAGAAAACTCTTTTGGGATCCTGATAGATGTATCACTCTGAGTTCCAAGGAAAATGTGCTTCCAGATATTGGAAGGTGACACTCAGGGGATAGTCTGATAGTGGGCTGAGGGAGTCAACAGGATGGAAGAAAACAAGGTGTTCCATCAGGATATACTTAGTCCTCCAGAAAGAGAGATGGAGAATAGGAGATGCGAAAGCAAATGTTTTACTACAGAGCTAGTGAAGAGACCAAGAAATTGAAAGTGGAGGAATGCATGGGTCTCTACAGTTTACTGCATTGCTGGCTAGAGAGGTCTGCCAGTTAGAGTCAATGGATAGAATACAGCAATATGTTCGTCAGATGAAGTTTGGAGAAGATCTGTATGATGCATTGGAGATGAGAGTCAGAGAGGGGAAGGAAGGATGTAGCAGATGATCTGCTACAGACTCAGGGATAAGAGGGGAATTGGTTTTGGAGGAGCTGAGGGAGAGGTAAAGACCTGCAGTTAGCCTACCTGCTTCTATGGCTGGAGTCCAAGTTTCAGTAATTTGACCAATTATTAACCTCTACATTAATCCTTATTCCCTGTGAAAAGCAAATTCTTTGATTAAGTTTGAGAACATCTCTATTTATGGATATAAACATAAATATTTAGAAGACAGTTTAACAGCATAGGCATTTAGCCAAACAACAGCACATACATTCACCCTCCAAAGCATAGGACCTCATTGTTTTAAAAAAAAAAATGTTTTAACCAGAGTTAGAATAACAGAAATGAAATACCTCCTGTATGGGGGCAATGAACTGTGCACAGGCAGCCTGGTCCCCAGTCAAACACAGACTTTGAACCCCAGTGACCAGATAGGTGACTTCTGCCTGCAAGGGACAGCAGGTGTGTGCCCATGCCCCTTGGGCCCCTGGCTCTTGCAGCAGCTGACAGCTCCCCCTACCTCCTGCAGACCCTCTGGGCCCCTTGTCTGCGTGGGTCGAGTTCTCTGGAGCAAGTGGGCAAGGATTCGGCGAGTGACAGACACACACACAAGGGAGTATGGATCTGAATGCAATTTGTCAAATTGAGCATCAAATTTTTTTTTTTTTGCATCAGACTTTTTATACAGAAGAAAATAGGGAAGTTAGGTGACACACCAGCAAGATACAAAGAGGTTACTAGAGGTTACTGGATTCTAACACAAAACAGAGGAATGCAGACACAGAAAGGACTGGCAGGAACCAACTGGGATAAGATTCAATGTTAACAACTGGGATCAAAACCAGCTCCACCTAAGGTCCACTTAATCTTAGAAGCCATAGTTCCTATTGTATAGTCCACCTTCCCCCTAGACATTGTAAATACTTGTATCTGGGTGTAACTCAGTTAGCTATAGTTCTAAGTATTTAGTCTGGTTCCTCCTCAGGCCACAAACTTCCTTATTCCTANGATAAGATTCAATGTTAACAACTGGGATCAAAACCAGCTCCACCTAAGGTCCACTTAATCTTAGAAGCCATAGTTCCTATTGTATAGTCCACCTTCCCCCTAGACATTGTAAATACTTGTATCTGGGTGTAACTCAGTTAGCTATAGTTCTAAGTATTTAGTCTGGTTCCTCCTCAGGCCACAAACTTCCTTATTCCTAGTTAGTGGTGAATTACTGTGTAGGGCAGTGACTTAGCTATTCAGCCCAAGGTTGGATCAAGGACTGCCTAGAATCTAACCTAGCTATATGTCAAAAATTCAATCTTTAGAAGCACTTATAATGAAGCAATATTAAGGGAATGCACATAGATCTGTTTACCAACTAAAGCAAGGACATTGGAGCATTCTTTATATAGGATGCCACGATTCCAGGAGACTAAGTTTCCATGAACTTTTTACCTCGGGACTGCACCCAGACTTTCCAGCCTGTCAGGCAGGTCACTACTGGAGTGGATGTAGCACCTACCCCTGCAGAGAAGTGTGTGGCCATCAGTTAAGTAGGGCAATGCCCCAAGTCCCTGGTATTCTGTCTGGACTCCAGGTAGGTTGGACCGACTATAAAAGAGGCAGTTTACCCCCTCCTCCCTCTCTTACTCTTACTCCTGCTTCTCACTTGCTTCTCTCTTGTCCTCTTGCTCCCCCTCTCCCTGAATTCCCTTTCCCCTCTCTCCACATGGTCATGGCTGGCCTCTCCGTCCTTACTCTTTCTACAATAAATACCTTAAAACCATGGACTCCTCTTCTCACTGGGATCTGCAGTGCTGGAGCAATGGAGCAGGTCTTCCTCTAAAGAGCTGAGTCTAATCTCCTGCAGGGAGCCCTCCCTGCCTTCTCAGGCATGACTATGGAATCAAGCTTCCTGCTGGATCAAGCCAGAGCTCCTTCCTCCTGCCCTTTCCCCCTTGGCCCTGGGCGAAGAGCCTGTCCTAGGTGGCCCCTGCTTTATTCTCAGCTCTTTCTCTGCATACAGAGGTGTCTACGATGTCTGGGAGCCTGAGAACCTGTCCTCCTTGACCTCCATTCAGGCCCAGGGACTCTGAGCCAACTTCAGCACTTCCACAGGGACCCCAGGCTGTGCCTTCCCCACCCCCAAGAGTGTGGTCCTGGGACTTCTCGCAGCCCAACACCCACCCAGTGCCACCTGGGGTGTGGACAGTCAAACTTCCTACATCTCACCTTGCCCAGTGGCCCCAGGCCTGGGCACAACACAGGACCCCACTTTTAATCCACACTCCTATGCTGACACGTTTCGTGTGTCAACTCGAGACAAGCTGGAGTTGTCACAGAGAAAGGAGCCTCCCTTAAGGAAATGCCCCCAGAAGATCCAGCTGTAAGGCATTTTCTCAATCAGTAATCAAGGAGAGGAGGGACCAGCCCATTGAGGTGGTGCCATCCCTGGGATGGTAATCCTGGGTTCTATAAGAAAGCAAGACTAGCAATTAAGGGAAGCAAGCCCATAAGCAGCACCCCTCCATGGCCTCTGCTTCAGCTCCCCCCTCCAAGTTCCTGCTCTGTGTGAGTTTCTGTCCTGACTTCCTTTGATGATGAACAACAATGTGGAAAGTGTAAGCTGAATAAACCCTTTCCTCCTCAACTTGCTTCTTGGCTAGGATGTTTTGTTCAGGAGTACAAACCCTGACTAAGGCACCTCCTTTGGAACAGTTCTTGAATCCAATTAGAGAGTGGTTGGTTGTCCCATAGCCATCATACAACATACAACACCAGTGGCCACGTCTTGCCTCTTAGTTCAGTATTATAAGTAATGTAAACATATTTCATTTACTAAATTTTTCCAGGCTCTAGTAATCACTGACCCATGTTAAGATAGTCTTTTTAAGTTCCTACACATGGGAGTAAATACATGGCTTTTGCTTCTCTACATTTTATGTTAATCCTCCAGTTGCAGTTCTAGATTTAAATATAGTATCACATACCCACATCATGAGTGAGTAAATACTATTTATTTCAAGATATTTATATTCCTTGGATTAAAAATAAAACACAGTTTCAGTAATAGAAACAACTTAAAATAATATCATTAATGCTTACATTTTTTTCCAACTTTTATTAGATATTTTCTTCATTTACATTTCAAGTGTTATCCAGAAAGTTCCCTATACCCTCCCCCCTCCCAGCCCTGCTCCCCTACCCACCCGCTCCCACATCTTGGCCCTGGCGTTCCCCTGTACTGGGGTATATAAAGTCTGCATGACCAAGGGGCCTCTCTTCCCAATTTTAACAGGCTGAACACAGCAGATGTGTTCTAAACACGATTCCATGCAAAGCAAAAGCCACCATAGCTAGTGGTAAAAACTGTTAAGTGTGACTATTTTCTTTCTTTTTAAAAAACATTTATTTTATATCCTGACCACAGTTTTCTCTCCTTCCTCTCTTCTCAGTCTTTCTCCCCATTTCTCCTCTGCCCCCTCTACTCCTCCTCAGTTTCTTTTTAGTAAAGGGCTAGGCTCAAGCCAGCCATGGCATATCAAGTTGCAGTAAGACTAGGCACCTCTTCTTTAGTTAAGCCTAGACAGGAAACAGTATGGTGAAAGGGTCCCGATGCAGGCATCAGAGTCAGAGAAAGGTCCTGCTCCCACTGTTAGGAGTCTCATAAGAAGACAAAGCTACGTAGCTATAGCATATTGTAGAGGGCCTACTCAAACCCATGCAGGATCCTTGGTTGGCTGATCAGTCTCTGTGAAATGCTATGGCATGAGATTAGTTGATCCTGTGGGTTTTCTTGTGATGTCCTTGACCCCTCTGGCTTCTTCATCCCCCTCTTCTGCAGGATTTTTCAAGCTCTGTCTAATGTTTGGATGTAGGTTTCTGCATCTGTTTCCATCAGTTGCTGGGTGAAGCTTCTTTGATGACAGTTGGGCTAGAAGACATCAATCTATGAATATAATACAATACCATTAGAAATCATTTTATTGACATTTTTCTCTTGCCCTTTGTTTTTGATTCTATTATGGGTCTCTGGGGTATCCAGCCTCTGGTTCCTGGTCCTCTGGGGTCATTGGATGAACTACCCCTCCTGGCATGGGCCTCAAGTTAAAACAGTCATTGGTTAGCCACTAACAATTTCTGTGTCACCTTTATTCCAGCACATCTTCATAGGCAGTAAAACTTATATGTTGAAGGTTTTGTGGCTGAGATGGTATGCCAATCTCTCCATAGGAAGACTTGCCTGGCCCCAGAAAATTGTTGGTTCAGGTTTTGTATCCCCTATTGCTAAGAGTCTTAAACTAGGGTCACCCTCACAGAGTCCTGGGAGTTTCCATTGCCTTAGGTTTCTAGGTTGTCCCAGTTGTCTCTCCTGGTACTCTCCAGTCCTTCCACACTTGATCCCCCCACACCGTTCCCATCTCACCACCCCTATCCAGTTCCTTTTCCCCATCAACTCATGAGGTCTATTCTGTTTCCTCTTCTCAGTGGGATTTATATGGCTCCCATGAGTTCTCTTTCTTATTTAGCATCTTAAGGTCTGTGGCTTGTAGCATGGTTATTCTATTCTTTACTGCTAATATTCACTTATAATTTAGGACATTCTGTATTTGTCTTTAATGTGTTTTCATTTGCCCGGCTTATTTGGGCTGGAGATTTACTGCAACACAAGATGAGCAAGCCAGGAGAAGCAAGCCAGTAACATCCCTCCATGGCCTCTGCGTCAGCTCCTGCCTCCTACTGGCTTGAGTTCCAGTCCTAACTTCCTTTGGTGATGAATAGCCATGTGGACGTGTAAGCTGAACAAACCCTTTCCTCCCCAACTGCTTCTTGGTCATGATGTTTGTGCAGGAATAGAAACCCTGACTAAGACAGTGCCACATTTTCTTTATTCATTTTTCAGTTGAGAAACATCTAGGTTGTTTCTAGTTTCTGGCTATGATAAATAAAGCTGCTATAAACAAGGTTGAGCAAGTGTCCTTGTAGTAGGGTGGAGCATCTTCTGGGTGTATGCTCAGGAGTTGTATATCTGGGTGTTGAGATAAGTCAAGTCTCAATTTTCTAAGAAATTGCCATATTGATTTTCTAAGT
Organism: Mus minutoides; assembly: GCA_902729485.2. NCBI lineage: Eukaryota > Metazoa > Chordata > Mammalia > Rodentia > Muridae > Mus > Mus minutoides. The sequence goes on along the minus strand of LR749651.1, from coordinate 1,397,020 downwards.
AGCTATACAATCTGCACTCCCACCAGCAATGGAGAAGTGTTTTCCCTGCTCTTCATCCTCACCAGAATATTTTGTTCACTGTGAATGCAGATGCAGAGATCTGGTTGAAGTCCATACATTGGCATCCACATAAAACCAGAGACACTGAAATTTATAGAGGAGAAAGTGGGGAAAAGCCTAGAAGATATAGGCACAGGAGAAAAATTCCTAAATAGAACAGCAATGGCCTGTGCTGTAAGATCAAGAATTGACAAATAGGCGTGGTAGTGCACACCTTTAATCCCAGCACTTGGGAAGCAGAGGCAGACAGATTTCTGAGTGACACAAAGAAACCCTGTCTAAAAAACAAACAAACAAACAAACAAACAAAAAGAATTGACAAATGGGACCTCATAAAATTGCAAAGCTTCTATAGGACAAAAGATACTGTCAATAAGACAAAAAGACCACCAACAGATTGGGAAAGAATTTTTACCAATCCTAAATCTGATGGGGGACTATTATCCAATATATACAAAGAGCTCAAGAAGCTGAACTCCAGAAATTCAAATAACTCCATTAAAAAATGGAGTACAGAGCTAAACAAAGAGTTCTCAACTGAGGAATACCGAATGGCTGAGACGCACTTGAAAAACTGTTCAACATCCTTAATCATCAGGGAAATGCAAATCAAAACAACCCTGAGATTCCACCTCACTCCAGTCAGAATGGCTAAGATCAAAAATTCAGGTGACAGCAGATGCTGGCAAGGATGTGGAGAAAGAGGAACACTCCTCCATTGCTGGCAGGATTGCAAGCTGGTACAACCACTCTGGATATCAGTCTGGAGGTTCCTTAGAAAATTGTACATAATACTACTGGTAGATTCAGCAATACCTCTCCTGGGCATATATACCCAGAAGATGTTCCAACTGGTAAAAAGGGCACATGCTCCACAATGTTCATAGCAGCCATATTTATAATAGCCAGAAGCTGGTAAGAACCCAGATGTTCTTCAATAGAGGAATGGATACAGAAAATGTGGTACATTTACACAATGGAGTACTACTCAGCTATTAAAAACAATGAATTTATGAAATTCTTAGGGAAATGGATGTATCTGGAGGATATTATCCTGAGTGAGGTAACTCAATCACAAAAGAAGTCACTTGATATGCACTCACTGATAAGTGGATATTAGCCCAGAAACCTAGAATACCCAAGATATAATTTGCCAAACACAAGAAAATCAAGAAGGAAGACCAACGTGTTGATACTTCATTCCTCCCTAGAATAGAGAATAAAATACCCATGGAAGGAGTTACAGAGACAAAGTTTGGAGCTAAGATGAAAGGATGGACCATCCAGAGACTGCCCCACCCGGGGATACATCCCATTATCAGCCACCAAACCCAGACACTATTGCATATGGCAGCAAGATTTTGCTGACAGAACCCTGATATAGCTGTCTCTATCTTTTTTTTTTTTTTTTAACATTTTCTCACCTTTTATGTTTTTTTTTGTAATTAGATTTTCAAATTTTGTTTATGACATCTAATATTTTATCTGATTTCTAAATGATAAAATAATACTAATCTTTGTTTTAATGAAGTTATATAAAATATTATCTCCTTTTATTTGATCATGCCATTTTGTACAACGGATTTTTTTACTCTAATTCCTTATGCAATTTAAAACTAATATTTAAAAGTTTGTGTTTTATTCTTTGCAATTTGAATGAAACAGCAACAAAACAAAAAAAAATCCCCTAATTTTCAATTTAAAATTTAACTCCATTAACTTTCACTAGAGATACACAAATATTTGGGTAAATCTTTTTTATCCAAGTTATACAAAACACATCCATATCTAATAATAACAATACTGAGCCATAAACACTGATTTTTGGGGTTTAATTAATATCTAAATTTCCCTACTGGACAATTAGCTAAAATTTAAAATTCAATTAAGAAATATTCATAATTTGCAAATAAAAGGGGGACAATGATATAGCTGTCTCTTGTGAGGCTATGCCAGTGCATGGCAAATACAAAAGGGGATGCTCACTGTCATCTATTGGATGGAACACAGGGCTCCCAATGTAGGAGCTAGAGAAAGTACCCAAGGAGCTGAAGGGGTCTGCAACCCTATAGGTGGAACAACAATATGAACTAACCAGTACCCCCAGAGCTCATGTCTTTAGCTGCATATGTAGCAGAAGATGGCCTAGTCAGTCATCATTGGGAAGAGAGGCCCCTTGGTCTTGCAAACTTAATATGCCCCAGTACAGGGGAATGCAAGGGCCAAGAATTGGGAGTGGGTGGGTAGGGGAGCAGGGAGGGGGGTATAGGGGACTTTTGGGATAGCATTTGAAATGTAAATGAAGAATCTAGATCTAGATCTAGATCTAGATCTAGATATAGATATTTGGAGGAGATGGGCCAGGAGTTATTACCATGATCAGATCACCATGAGGACATACATGGAGTAGAGTGAGGCAGGGAAAGACCCACATGGCTGGGCAATAGGAAGGTTAGAATAACTCAGAACCTGCCCAGCTTAGCTGCCTTGCATCTTGTTAATAAATACATTTGTTCTCGGTGTCATTTAGCTGGAGCTAAAATAGGCTAGACCATGCAAAGAAATGCCTTATCTTTATTTGGGAACACAAAGGGTAAAGAAAAGGCCCCATAATTAACTTTACTAACTGTTCTTTGTGTCTTTGATCTTAGTCACTCTGACAGGTTAAGATACAATCTCATAGCTAAGGATGCTAAGCATTTCTTTTGCTGCTTCTTGGTTATTAGAGATCCTCTATTGATAATTCTCTGTTTAGTTCTGTATCCCATTTTTAATTTGTTTTATTAATGTTTTCTAGAGTTCTTTATATATTTGGGATATCATTCCTTTGTCAGATCTTGGGTAGGTGAAAAACTTCCTCTGTTCTGTAGGCTACCAGTTTTTCCTTTTTGTGGTATCCTCTGCCTTGCAGAAGTTTTGTTTTGTTTTGTTTTGTTTTCAGATTCATGAGTCTCATTTGTTAGTTGTTGAGCTCAGTGCCTGCACAATTGGTATTCTGTTCAGGAACTCTCCTGTGCCAGTGGGTTCAAGACTATTCGCTACTTTCTATTCTATCAGGTTTAGTGTATCTGGTTTTATGTTGAAGTCTTTGAAACATTTGGTCTTGTGTTTTGTTTAGGGTGATAAATATGGATCTATTAGCATTCTTCTACATGCAGAAATCCAGTTAGATCAGCACCATTTATTGAAGCTGCTTTCTTTTTCCCAGTACATGGTTTTGGCTTCTTTGTCAAAAATCAAGTGTCTGTGGTGGGTTTGTGGGTTTATTTCTGGGTCTTCAATTAGATTGCATTGACCCATCTGTGTTTTCTATACAAATACCAGTTTTATTACTCCTCCTCCTCTGCAGTACAGCTTAAAATAAAGACTAATGATACCTCCGGAAGTTCTTTTATTACTCAGGACTGTTTCAGCTATCCTGAGTTGTTGTTTTGTTCTTCCATACAAAGTTGAGGATTTTTCCTTCAAAATCTGTTAAGAATTGTGTTGGAATTTTGATGGGGATTATATTGAATCTGTAGGTTGTCTTTGGTGAAATGGCCATTTTCAGTATGTTAATCCATGAGAATTGAAGATCTTTCCAACTGGTGGTATCTTCCTGAATTTCTTTCCTCAGAGACATGAAGTTCTTGTCATACAGATCTTTCCCTTGCTTGTTTAGTGTTACACCAAGATATTTTATATTATTGTGGCTATTGTGAAGGATATTATCTTCCTAACTTCTTTCTCTGCCTGTCTCACTTTTGTATAATGGAGGGCTAGTGATTTCTTTTTGTATCCTGCCACCTTGCTGAAGTTGTTTATCAGCTGTTTAAGTTCTATAGTAGAATTTTTGGGGTATTATATGTATACCATCTACAAATAGCAATACTTTGACTTCTTCCTTTCCAGTTGTAACCCATTGATCTCCTTTAGTTGTCAAATTTTTCTAGCTAGAACTTCAAAAACTATATTAAAGATACAGGGATATAGTAGTCAGCCTTGTCTTGTCCCTGATTTTAGTGAACTTGCTCTAAGTTTCTTCTCTCCATTTGTTGATGTTGGCGATTGGCTTGCTGTATATTGCCTTTATTGTGTTTAAGTATGTACCTTGTATCGATGATCTCTCTAAGAATTTTGTTTGTATTTTATTGAGAATTCTTGCATCAATATTTATGGAGAAAACTACTCTGAAATTCTCTTTCTTTTTAATGCCTTGGGTTGGTTTAGGCATCAAAGTGACTGGGAGCTCAGAGAATGAGTTTGGATGTTCTTTCTGTTTCTATTTTGTGGAATAATTCAATATTCCATAATAGTTTGTGGAGTATTGATGTTAGCTTTTCTTGGAAATTCTAGCAGAATTCTGTTCTACAACCACCCAGCACTAGGCTTTATTTGGTAGGGAGATTTAAATGGTGGGTTCTGTTTCCTTAGGGCTTTTACTCCTATTTACAGTGTTTATCTCACCTTACTATAACTTCAGTCAGTGGTACCTATTAAGTAAATGGTGAGTTTCTTTTAGATTTCCCAATCTTGTGGGGTACAGTTTTTTGAAGCAACCAACTAGTCTTTGAATTTCCTGTGTGTGTTATGTTCCCCCTTCATTTATGATTTTGTTTATATTCTCTCTGACTTTTAGCTAGCTCCAATAAGGGCTTGTTAGTTTTGTTGATTTTCTCAGAGAATCAACTTATTTTTGTTTCAGTGTACTGATTTTAGCCCTGAGTTTGATTATTTCCTGCTGTCTATTTCTCTTGGGTGTGTTTGCTTCCTTTTGTTTTAGAGCTTTCAGCTGTGTTATTAGGATGTTAATATGATATATCATTCATTTTTTATGCAGTCACTTAGTGCTATAACCTTTCTTCTTAGCATTGCTTCTATTGTGTTTTATAAGTTTCAGTATGTTGTACCTTAATTTTCTCTGAACTCTATGAAGTCTTTAATTTGTACTTTATTTTCTCCTTGAGCCAGTGGTCATTCAGTAGAGAGTTGTTCAGTTTCCGTGAAATTTTAGACTTTCTGTTGTTTCTGTCGTTGTTGAAGTTCAGCTTGAATCTAGGGTAGTCTAATTCATGTTTTTTAAATTTTTTTTTTCAATTTTCCTGTATCTGTTGGCACTTGGGTTGTGACGGAGTGTATGGTCAATTATAGAGAAGGTTCTTTGAGATTCTAAGAAGAATGTATACTCTCTTGTGTTTGGATGAAAATTTCTGTAGGTACTGTTTCAGTTCATTTGAGTCATCATATTATCTGTTGGGTCCATTATTTCTCTGTTTAGTTTCTGTCTGATGACTGTGTTCACTAGTGAGAGTAGGGTGATGAAGCCTATTAATGTGTAAGTCTTGATGTGTGATTTAAGCTTTAGTAATGTTTCTTTAACAAATGTGGGTATCTTTGCATTTGGGGCATAGATGTTCTGAACTGAGACATCATCTTGGAAGTATTTTCTCTTGATGAGTATGAAATGTCCTTCGCCATCTCTTTTGGCTAATTTTGATTGGAAGTCTATTTCATTAGATATCAGAATGACTAATCTAGCTTTCTTCTTGAGTTTGTTTGGTTAGAAAATGTTTTTCTGGCCCTTTACTCTGAGGTAATATCTACCTTTGATATTGAAGTATGTTTCTTGTATGAAGCAGAGTGATGAATCCTGTATTTACACCTGTTATGTTAGTCTCTGTCTTTTTCTTGGGGGAAGTGAGTCAACTGATCTTGAGAGATATTAATAATCAATGATTATTAATTCCTTTTATTTTAATATTGTTGTTGTTGGTGGTGGTAGTGTTGTGTGTGTGTGTGTGCGCGCGCGCGCGCGCGTGCGTGCACGCATGAGAGAGAGAGAGGGAGAGAGAGAGAGAGAGAGAGAGAGAGAGAGAGAGAGAGAGAGAGACTGTCTGTGTATTTGTTTCCCTTCTTTTGGTTTTGCTGGTGTGTAATAATTTATTTCCTATGTTTTCTTTGGTATAGTTTTCTTCAGTGTTCTTTTTTAAAAAATTTTTTATTAGATATTTTCTTCATTTACATTTCAAATGCTGTCCCAAAAGTTCCCTATACCCTCCCCTGCCCTGTTCCCCTACCCACTCACTCTCACTTCTTGGCCCTGGCATTCCCCTGTACTGGGGCATATATAGTTTGCTAGACCAAGGGCCTCTTGTCTTAGTCAGGGTTTCTATTCCTGCACAAACATCATGACCAAGAAGCAAGTTGCGGGGGAAAGGGTTTATTTGGCTTACACTTCCATACAGCTGTTCATCACCAAGGAAGTCAGGACTGGAACTCAAGCAGGTCAGGAAGCAGGAGCTGATGCAGAGGCCATGGAGGGATCTTCTTTACTGGCTTGCTTCCCCTGGCTTGCTCAGCCTGCTCTCTTATAGAACCCAAGGCTACCAGCCCAAAGATGGTCCCACCCACAAGGGGCCCTTGATCACTAATTGAGAAAATGCCTCACAGCTAGATCTAATGGAGGCATTTTTCCCAACTGAAGCTCCTTTCTCTGTGATAACTCCAGCTGTGTCAAGTTGACACAAACCTAGCCAGTACACCTCTCTTCCCAATAATGGCCGACTAGGCCATCTTCTGCTACATATGCAGTTAGAGACACGAGCTGGGGGGGGGGGTGTACTGGTTAGTTCATATTGTTGTTCCACCTATAGAGTTGCAGACCCTTTTGGCTCTTGGGTACTTTTTCTAGCTCCTACATTGGGGACCCTGTGTTCCACCCTATAGATGACTGTGAGCATCCACTTCTTCAGTGTTCTTATCTTTCAAAGCTTTGGTTTTAGTTTTCTTTCTAGTACCTCTGGGTTTATGGGTAGATATTGGTTTCATTTGTTTCTCTTTTCATGGAATTTCTTGCTTATTTCACCCATAGTGATTGAGTATTTTGCTGGAAATAGTAGACTAGATTGTCACCTGTTGTCTCTTCGAATCTGTAAGACCTCTATTCAGGCCCTTCTGTCTCTATTGCAAAGTCAGGTGTAATTCTAATTGGTCTGCTTTTATATGGAAATTGGCCTTTTCCCCTGTCACCTTTTAGTGTTCTTTCTTTGTTCTGTAATTTAGTGTTTTGGTCATTATGTAGCAGAAGAACTTTCTTTTCTGCTCCAATCTATTTGGAGTATTGTAAGCTGTTGTTTTTTTAGCTTTATTTCAATTTTCAGGTCTTGAACGGTTTCCTTTACCTATTTTTTCACCCCCACCCCAGGTTTTCTTGGCATTCTTTAAGGGATTTATTGATTTTTCTCCAACTTTTTGTTCGTATTTTTTCCGATTTCTTTAAAGAATTTTTAAATTTTTTTTTTAAGGACCCGTATCATCTTCATAAATTTGGTTTTAGGGTTGTTTTCTTGTGCTACACCTACATTGGAACATTCAGGGCTTCTTATCATAGTATAGCAGGGCTCTGGTGGCTTCATATTGCTCTGGCTGTTGCTTGTGTTATTACACTGGCATTTAAGTCCACAAGTTTGGGGTGACTATAGGTCCAGGTGCTGATATATTAGTTTGGCTTTATTGGATGGGTGCTTTGCTCTTTTGTTTCTGTTTTGGATTTAGTCTTTGGTGCTTTATGGCCTGAATTTCTGGTGGCTTGTTTGACTTTTGAACCACGATGGAGTGATGGAGTGTCTGACCATGTTAGGGGCTTAACTTGTTGCTACTTGCTTTGTCTTTGGTGCAGCTGGGGTTGGGGGTGGGGAGACTGTTCTCTGTGTTTCTGACTATAGTGGCCTGCACCTGAGCATCTGAAGAATGATGGAATTGGGGCAGCAGTAAGTTGGGAGGAGGAGGGCAGAAAAATGCTATTTGGGAGACCAAGCCTAGGGTGGGGGACAGTTTAGTTGACAGAGGCTCACTCACCTGTTCTTCTCTCTGCTTTGCCAGGCTATGTGTGACTATTTTCATTCATTACTTCAGTTGTCTTTTTAAAATCGCATATATGTACTGGATCTTCATACAGAATTTATACCTTTTATAGAGATCATAGTTAATTAACTGGAAAAAATGAGAAACGCCTTCAAGGAAATTTCTAGCTTTTTATGTCCAGATTATAAGATACCTCACTGTTCTTCTGTTGCAAAATTTGTTCAGTGTTTCTTTTTTATTCATGAGAGCATAAACATTTAACACTAACTCTACCTGGGATTAAATGCTGTTCATATGGTTTACCTTGCTTAAATTATGAAAATGCTATTTGGGGGTCAAATATTTCAATATCACAGCAATAGTATTTGAATATCCTTGTTACAGAGAATAAAAAAATATATTTCTAATATCAAACATTCAACAAGTCACAGATCACGTAGGTATTGGTATTTTTTTTCATTCACTGGGATGTCTTAAAGAATTCTCCTATTCTTTTTTGGGGGGGTGGGGGGTGCAGAGAACTTTATTGATGGTATTGAAGTGTAGGGAGGGCTCCCTAGGCCCCTCCTGTTATTCTGGGGTGGAAATTGTGAGGGAGATGCTCAGTGTTGGGATAGGGACTCCTCAGCAACTGAGGGCCTCTCTCTCGCTCTCAGTGTCCTTGCTGGGGTGGGTGGTCCAGGGCTTCTTACTCCTTGGAGGCCATGTAGGCCATGAGGTCCACCACCCTGTTGCTGTAGCCGTATTCATTGTCATACCAGGAAATGAGCTTCACAAAGTTGTCATTGAGAGCAATGCCAGCCCCA
>LR749651.1:732905-754095 GCA_902729485.2 Mus minutoides | reverse complement strand
AGTAATGCCAAGTTTTTGCTTTAGTAGTTCTGGTATCTTGTTAATCACAGCTGACTCTTCAGCCCCAGCTAACCAGAACCACAAAATCTTCACAAAGTAACAATGGCTCTGAAAAGAGTCTTTAATTTTTCCTCTGAAATTTCACAAGCCAGGCCTCCATCTTCTGCACTGTTCTCAACATTATCTTCCAAGCTCCTACACAACATCCCACAGAGCTCTTAACACAGAATGGATCTTCTGGCCCAAAGTTCCAAAGTCCTTCCACAGTCCTCCCCAAAACATGGTCAGGTTGTCACAGGAATACCCCACTCTGCTGGTACCAATTTGTCTTAGTCAGGGTTTCTATTCCTGCACAAACGTCAGATGGGAAATTTTTGACTAAGTACAAGTTATAAAGTATTAAATATTAAAATATAATGGGATATTTTAAAGCTTGAGATTTTTATGGCTAAGCCAATTTTATATATAGATGATAGATATAGATATAGATGATATAGATTGTTTAATTTTGTGAGTTATGTATGAGGCCCATTATTTTTTAACATGGATATCTAATTGATCTAGTAGTATTTATCGAAAAATGTCCTTTTATATTTTCCTTTGTGTTTACAGTTTTATTGAAAATCAGTATATTGTAGACATGAGGGATATTGTCTTCTTGTGCTCTATAGGTCTATTTTGTTCTTACCATCAAAATGTCATTGTACTGTTTACAAATCTTTAAAATATTTTAATTATTTCACTATGGCTCACAATATCTACCTTTAATTACACAGAATATACTTCAAAAATATCCTTACTTGCTTATTTTCTCCCTATTACATTTTTTGCGTTGCCATATATTTTCCTTTTAAATATTTTATAAACATTTCTAGTACCTTTGCTTAAGATCAGAAATTGGCAAAGTATGGTTGCTTGCCATACTGTTTTTATATAGCTTGGCAGCTTTTCAATAGCCAATAAACTAAAAGTATTTTTTTTTTTTACAATTTTTAGATGTTCAGTGTGAAATAGGGAAAATAAATGAATTTCAAGTTTCTGTGTCTATGAATAAAATTATATTAGATAAAGCCCCCAACAGAAAAAAATAACCAACAACAGAGGGGATACAAAGAAGAGCAAAAAACTCTCCTTCAGTGTTAGTGGGAATACAAATTGAACCAGCTATTCTGGACATCAGTGTGGAGAATACTCGAGGCTAAGAATGAATCTAGCATATGATCCAGCTATGCAACTCCTCACGTATATCCAAAGGACAAAACTGCAGATACTGGCACAGCTATGTTCTTTGCTGCCCTATTCACAAAAGCTAGGAAATGAAAGGAAGCTAAATGCCTTTCAACCAATGAATGGATAATAAAGATGTGGAATATATACTTTGTGGAATACTATTCAGCTGTAAGGAAAATAAGATCATAACATTTGCAGGTACAATTCCTGGAATAACTGTAGAAACTAGTTAAGTAAAAAAGGACCATGGCAGGTCTTAAGGTATAGGCAAGCAATAGAGGGTAATACCAGGGTATAAGTGATCTGATGGGGGGGATGGGAAGGGCCTCTAACTAAGGATAAGGGAGTGAAAAGAGCAGAGTAAAATAACAGTAAGTATGTCTGAAGTCTTAAGGAATCATACTACTATCTACCTAAAACATTTATAATATGCATACTTCTGTGTATAAATATACAAATGTAATTTAAATGACATTTTCCTATCTGGGCTGACAATGATCAATTTTTGACTCTAGTGATTTCATTCTCTGCCAGGTCAAGTCTACTGGTGATCCTACTGATGGTATTTCAGCCTCATTGTAAATATCCCACTCATTTCTAGTATTTCCATTTCATTCTCAGCTTCCATTTTGAATGTGAAATTGACCGTCTGATGCTATCCACTGTCATGTCTATTTTGAGTATTCCAATAAACTTAGAGATCCTTTGCAATGATGCAGGCTAATCTCGGGGCCTGAATTATGATAGGTATGAACTGTGCTAGTAAGTTACACCCTGAGCCCAGTATACATGGTCTTGATTGTGCAGGAAACCATGCAGTTGGCTTAGCCTAGCATGCCTTGAGTGGTATGCATCATTTCAGATTGGAGTTCATGGCTGCATCTGATGCAGTCCCTCAGGCAGTGAAGCATTCAGGCATTTCATGTTTCTCTGTATGTTTCCTTAGTATTGAAGGAAGCATGGAAACTGGAAAGAACAGTTGTTTGTAGATATACATTTTTTTTTACCCTGTATAGCTTGCAAGCATCCTTGTATCCTGAAAACTACAACTTTACTGATCCTGGCAGATTGCATCATATTCTGCTTTTGATAAAGATATAAAAAGTCGGGTTGTTCTCAATAAAATTGACTCAGCTATGACATTGGGCTGTGGTCCCTCCAACCTGGCCTGACTTAATTCCTTGCAGCCATATCAGGTGACCTGGACCTGGACAGTAAGCACAGGCACTCACATGACTGTGTCATAGAAGCTGTCTGAGGTTAGCTGTTAGCTGATCATTGTTCAGCAGAGTCATAAAAAGAAAAAAAAATGTAGAGTGACTAGAGGATATTCTATTGATCTGTTCAGCTGACAACAGATATATTGATCTATTGTCTTTGGCAAACACTGAGTCATGTGAATTTCTAAGTATGAAGGAGTTTCATCTTTAATTCTACACTATACCACATGCTGAAGATTCTTAGGATTCCACACCTAGAACCTACTCCTTCTTTTGCTCCAGAAGCTGAGCAATTTTTCCTTCCCCTTCTTTCAAAGCATTATGTCTTAGGGTTTTACTGCTGTGAACAGATAAAATGACCAATGCAAGTCTTATAAGGACAACTTTTAACTGGGGCTTGCTTACAGGTACAAAGGTTCAGTCCATTATCATCAAGGTGGGAGCTTGGCAGCATCCAGGCAGGCATGGTGCAGGAGGAGCTGAGAGTTCTATGTCTTCATCCAAAGGCTGCTAGCAGAATTCTGGCTTCAAGGCATCTAGGATGAGGGTCTTAAAACCCACACCCACAATGACATACCTACTCCAACAAGGCCACACCTACTCCAACAAGGCCACACTTTCTAATAGTGCCACTCCTTGGGCTAAGCATATAGAAACCATAACAGGTCTCTTTGCCGTGAAGAAGAGTAAAAGCGTTGCTTCTCTTCCCTGAGAGTGTAAGAGTAACTTTTATTCACAAGAGGTAATTGTCATCTTGGAGACTTACTGCCTCTGTCTAATAACCTAGGTCTAGTCCTGGAAGCTTCTAGCTTCCATATTCAAAACTCCTCTCCACTCTGATTCAATATGGCCTCCTTTAGCTTCTCAATTTCTCTGCTTGGCCTCAAACTAACTTTGGCCATATGTTCTAACTTTCTGGATCTTTCTCATTCTCTGGCTCCTTCTGTCTTCAACTGTGCCTAGCTTGTTTCTGTACAACTGGTACAACTGGCCTATTAAAACATCCCCAGCCCTACCCCTGACTTTCTGCACTGTTCCTCAAGTAATTTCATTTCCCTGTTTCCTCTAATGAGAGTAGGATATATCATATTCTGTCAAATCTTTTTCTGATTTCTCTCTTTGTCTAACAGGCAGGTAGACATCTTTCAAACATGAATGTTTCCATCTACAAACTAACTTTACCTTCATTGTTTGGGATTAAATTGTGTACAAAGTGCATATATGTATTCCAGCCAGAGGGTGAGTGGTAAGGTTGGGCCACACAACTAAAAATGGATTTTTCTCATAAACAACACAATCTGGGAGTTCACTGTGTGATCAAATTTCCTACAACACTAGAGGAATTCATCTTATGTGAGGAGCTCAAGGGAGACCTTCATGCCTTTCCCTCAGCACCTCATCTTTCCCAGGCCTGCGCCCAGACTTTCTCATGTCCACCCAGGAAATTGCCGGAAAATGAGTGTAAGCTCTCCTTATGGTAGAGGTTCTCTGAAGATCTCCATTCTCACGCCACTAAACTCATCTTGGTTAATTTGTTAACATTTTAACTTAACTATAATTTGTGGGTTGTCTAGTATGCACTACCTGCCCCAGGTAGAAATATTTCCATCTTCTCACTCTCTGAAGATATTTGCCTTTCCTTAGGTTTCCCCCATGTGCTTGTACTGTAACCTCAGCTCTCTGGGTAGAATCTGAAAAAAAATGTGACTTTTGTAATTGCCTAACATTATTTATTGGAAGAACAGTCTATCCTGGGAAAGAGCACACCGATTAATTATTCAATAGCAAATGGTCATCCCTGAAAATATACATACAAGCAACAATGTACAGATTGAGCAGGTAGTATTTATATATGTATGTAGATATGCATATATGCTTACAGCAACAATTAATGAAATAGAAGGCCATGTATTTGAAAGAAAGCAAGGAATGGTATATGGGAGGGTTTGAGGGAAGAAAGGAAAGAGGGAAATAGTATCATTATATTATGATATCAAAAATAGAATAAGTAATATAAACAGAACAGCCACAAACTTTTTTCTAACTTTCTGAATCCTGAGTAAAATCATATTTATTTATTTATTTATTTATTTATTTATTTTTCAACAATCTTTCTTTTTAAAAAACATAATTTTTTATTGAGTGTTTGGGAATTTTGCATCGCATACCCCAATATCACTGATTTCTTAGTACTCCCATATCCACCCTCCACCCTTGTAACCTCCTCCCCAAAAGAAAAATTTAAATATTAAAATAAAAAATATATACATCCCCAATCTTCTTCTCTATCAACCACAGGTGTCTCTCCTAGCAGCCCCTGCTGCCACATCTGCAATCCTGCCATACTTATACCCTCAATGTCTGTGTAGAGAAGAATAATATCCCAACTCTTAGACAAAGCAATATTTTTATTAGATATTTTCTTCATTTACATTTCAAATGCTATGCCCAAAGTCCCCTATACACACCCCCACCCGGCTTCCCAACCCACTCCCACTTCCTGGCCCTGGCATTCCCCTGTACTAGGGCATATGATCTTCACAAGACCAAGGGCCTCTCATCCCATTGATGGCCAACTAGGCCATCCTCTGCTACATATGCAACTAGAGACACAGTTGTGGGGGTACTGGTTAGTTCATATTGTTGATCCTCCTACAGGGTTGCAGACCCCTTTAGCCCCTTGGGTACTTTCTCTAGCTCCTTCATTAGGAGCCCTGTGTCCCATCCAATAGATGACTGTGAGCATCCACTTCTGTATTTGCCAGGCACTGGCATAACCTGGGAAGAGATAGCTATATCAGGGTCCTGTCAGCAAAATCTTGCTGGCATATGCAATAGTGTCTGGGTTTGGTGGCTGTATGTGGGATAGATCCCCAGTTGGGGCAGTCTTAATAATTTAATTAATAATAAGTTTAATTTAATTAATAATAAGTTTACATACATTTTTCAGTTGTTTTTTGAGTGTTTGTCCTTTTCTAACTAATACAATAGGATGATGAGGTTGTAAACTGCTATCCTCAGGTGGCTCAGTCTGGTTCAAGAAGCAGCATCAGGATTCTTCAGGAAAAGGTTTTTTAAATGAGTTGACTTTACTCCACACTTTTCATCTCAGTTTTTGGCTTTGCAGCCTTAATAACCTGGGTAGGAAAGAAAGATAAAGGCTGAAATGTTGTTGATTGATTAATTAATCCTCCTCTACTTTCAGTTATTGTGTTCTCTTGAAAATTCCTTTCTTCTCATCCAATCTCCTCCCCCTATCCCACATTCCCTCTTAATTCTTTCACTTTTGGATGACTCTCCTGAACTATATCTGCTCTGAACACACACACTCCTATATAAGAAGGACAAATATGAAGATTTCTCAGGTCCCCATCTAATGACACTCTATATAAACAGTTGAGTGGTGAGAAAGAGAGGAAAGCAGACTCAATGGGGTTGTCAGCACGGGGATGTGGTAGTTGACTTAACTGCTCTGGACTATGACAAATGTGAAGATGATTGCCCTGGCTCAGACATTTGATGTCAGGGTGTTTATAGTCTGACTTGACTTACAACTGCATTTGCCAGAATGCTGTCTGCAATTTTGAGGAAACTGGCTTCATTAGATTTAGATTGTATTGAAGAAATTTATTGTGGAGATTTTTTGAGCGGAAGAAGAAGAAGATGAGGAGGAGGAGAAGAAGAGGAGGAGGAGGAGGAGAAGAGGAGGAGAGAGAGATTGTGTGTGCATGGGTGTATGTTTTTGTGTGTGTGTGTGTGTGTGTGTGTGTGTGTATACATGCACTTGCACATGCACATGTGTGTCTTCCTTGGGACAGCCACAGTTTTGCAATACTGTATCTGGGATATGTATTTTCTAACGGGAGGCTTCTCAGGTCTGAGAGATATAAAGGAATTGCATATCAAGGTCTTCTCTGCCATCCTGTTCACTGGCTTTCTGACAGAAAACACAAAACAACATCCTCTTTTGAGAATGTCCATACCTTAAAGAAGCTACAAGGTCCAGATTTCAACTGAATTTTCACTC
This sequence comes from Mus minutoides, assembly GCA_902729485.2. Classification (NCBI taxonomy): domain Eukaryota; kingdom Metazoa; phylum Chordata; class Mammalia; order Rodentia; family Muridae; genus Mus; species Mus minutoides. The sequence continues at coordinate 747,618 of LR749651.1, read as the reverse complement.
CATTTTTTGACACCTCAAAGAATGTGAGTCTAATCTTGTCTCCTTCCTCGCACTTTGTTTTGCTCGGGTTTCCCAGCACCAACACCTCCATCGTCCCTGTTTTATCATGTATACCATATAGTACACTATCTTTTTGCTCTGTTATCTGTGAAAGGAAAATATGAGTCAAGTCCTGCTGGATGACTAAGGAAGAGCAGCATGTTAATCAGTTATCAGACTAGCCAGGAGCAGCTTTCCAAAGAATTATAAGAAATAATTCCTGCTTCCAAACTGAGAGGCTTCTACCCAACAGATACTAGCAAATCTCAGTGGAGGGCGTGGGAGTGTTTTATTAAAAGCATGTTGCCTCTGTGTCCATCTTCCTAGTCTCAGGCTTTCTTCATTTGGGAGGCCAGGATAGCTTGCAGAAACAACTGGTAGACAGGGAAGGTGGGGCTTCTCCAGGGCCAGCATGCAGGGGACAGTCATGGGAAAGGAGCACCTCATGGTTAGGATGAGAGTCACTTAAGGAAACAAGTAACAGAGACACATGAACCAAAAATAAAAAACTTAGTGAAGAAATTTAAAAGTAAAAAGTCAACCATGAATGAAATATCATTCGCAGTCAAGGCCAGATTAGAAGGAGACCAGATGCTGGTCAGTTATGCAAAATATCAATATTTCAATGTTAGTTTTATTCACCTGATGAGTAGACATTAGTGGGTAATTGATCAAATGGATGGCTCAGAACTGAGGGGGGAATTGGGTGTTTTTATGCTTTAATTTTCCAAGGAGGACATTTCCCTCTGCCTTCTTTTCTGACAAGACTAGAAAGGTCATCCTGGCTACAAGTGCAGAAATAAACACGTTTCCCTGTGGTTCTTCAGGGTCTGTCTTAAGCCAGAAAACTGTTCATACAAGACTAGTTTGGTTTTTTGTTTGTTTGTTTGTTTGTTTGTTTGTTTGTTTTCCTGATTCCTGGTTTGAATGAAAATGGTCCCCACAGGATCACACGGAGTGACAAAATCTGAAAGCATTAAGTTATGTGGCCTCCTGTTGTCGGAGGAAATGTCATTGCGGGTGGGCCTTGATGTTTCAGAAACTCAAGTCAAGCCCATTCTCTCTCTCTCTCTCTCTCTCTCTCTCTCTCTCTCTCTCTCTCTCTCTCTCTCTCTCTCTCTCTCCAAACCATGCCTGCAGATCAATCATCTGCTGAGTGCTCAACACAAAACAACAGTGATTTTGAATATGGCTAGTACCTAACTGCATAAAAGCAACACAGAGGGGAAGACGCTTGTGCTTATGTTTCAAAAACTACAAGGAGAAAAAGAAATAAAAGTAACTTCAAAGTCAGACTTTCAAAATCAAACCTTCCTTCTCTGTGTGTGGTGACATGCACTTGGATCCCAGCACTCAAGGGGTAGGGACAGCGAATCTCAGTGCATGCCAGACAAGACAAAGCCACACAGTTAGACCCTGACTCAAAGAGCAAAACAATCAAAAATACAAAATAAAACTTGGTGAGCTTTGTACACAAGTCTTGCCAAATTATCATCCTATAAATCCTTAACTCCGTAAAATGTTTTTTTTAATTGTTAAAATTATTTAAAATCAGTTCTTAAATGTATTTTAATTGATTCAGATTTTAAAGAGAGTAAAAAACATCGAAACTTAATTTCTAAAGTTCCATTAAAGCTTAGAATAGGTGTTATATGTTATATTATTCTTACTGATCAATATAAATTTGCATATAGGAACTTACCTTCTGGACTTTAAACAGCCCATTCACAATTGTTCCACATGGCTGAGTCTTCAGTTTGCTAATCCTGGGAGTTTCTCCAGCTCTCTTAATAATGCTTGGTGGGACTTTGTGGTTAGATTCAACATCAACCACAACTGAGGAATTGGTGACCTCCATGAAGTTACTGTGCCAAAGGTAGTTTGTTATTTTAATCGTTCTCTTTGGAATAAATTTATCTTTAAACTGTGCATTTAAAACTTTTACAAAGAAAAAATCTGTCTCTGTGGCCACTGTTGCATGGAATATCTCTTGCCTTCCTTCATGGGTCTCACACTCAAAGGGATTTATAGCTTTCAGGACCATGACTACAAGTGGATCTTTCTGTAAATCTTCTCTGATGGCTTCCTGTTCTGCCCCCATATGTTTCTTCTGAGTCTGTGACAAGAGAGAAAAGATGTTAGCTAGGGTCCACACTTACCCAGGCAGCCTTCATTCACTGTAAAACCCCAGGAAGAAAGAAGCTGAATTGAAGGGGAAATGGAGATAACATTAAGAAGAGATTGGAGGCTTAAAATTATCTAGATTGGAAGAACATCAAAGGAATATTTTGTATTCTGTATTCAGATATGGCAGTTTTACTGAATCTGGAGACAAAATTCCTGAATCAGAATCCTTCTTTGCTATGAAAGGAGTGTGTCAGAAACCTGAAACATTGCAAGGGGCTGAATCTGACTCTGTCTTCTTGGGATTCTATTATAGCATATCGCTCCCTCCAAACTGAGCATTTAATTGACTCTTGTATCAGAGCGAGGTAGCTCAGTGATATGCACAGAGCTCCTGCATATTCCCAGGAAAATTCCAGTGCATCATAGAAATACAGATCATTCAATGTGAGGAAAGGAAGAGATCTCGGGATGAGATCCTACAGGTGAATTAAAAGGAGATTAAAAATTAGAATCAACTCTGCCTTTGTAATATTACTCTTAGAAGAATGAATTATTCTTGGAATGAATAAATTCTCATCTTGCTTTTTTGTTCTTCTAGATTAAGAAATTAAGAGCAATAGGAGACAGTGTGTGTGTGCACAGGAATGTGCATGTATGTGTGTTTGCCCATGCACGTGTATATTTTAGAAGCATATATATTAAGGCTTACATAAAATTACATCTTATTATTTATAGTTGTAAATCATCAAAACCTTTTAAATACAAAAATGGATTTTGTCAAATAAAGTCTTATAAAACAACATATAAAAATTAAATGTTTTATAGGAATAATATAACAAACTATTTTAATTGATTTAACGAAGGATAAAGTATAATGCATTCCTTATTGGATAAATGCACAAATAACCCACATACACTGGGATTAGTGTGTTTTGTTTTGTTTATTTTGTTATTCCAAATTAAGAAATTAGCAATAATAAGAGACTTTTCATGTGCACATGCCTGTATGTGACTATGTGTTTGTTCATGCATGTGTATGTCTTAGAAACAATACTATTTTAAAAGCAATTAAAAATCCATAACCAAAGGAGACCCTGAGAGAAAGAGGCACAGAAGCACATGCTTTGAACTGGATCTCTGTGAAACCTTGGGATGTGAGCCCATGAGCCCATCTGATGAACAGCATCCCACTCTCAGTTTGATCCAAAGCAGGAAAATGTCAAGTTCACTGAGAACTACTTTAGAATTTGTCTTCAGTCCTAGGCATTTTATTAGATTTTTTCAGAGACTATACAATATGCATTTTTATGTCAAAATGTAACATTTAGACTTGGGTATTGTTTTCTTCACAATTCTGGACATTTCTGAGCCAAATACAGAAGAAATGTGTGGGTGCTCTGGATAGAATGGTGTATGTACCCTAAGCTCCTCTACGAAGTTACATGACACTTTCTTTACAGAAAATGAAATTGCAGATGCTTGGTGGCTTTTGTGATGAATCCCTATATGCTTCTCTGTCAGGACTATGGGACAAGGACTGTCTTCCAGTTTTATCCCCCCTCCTACAAAGAGCCATGTCATGACAATAAAAGCAGGCACATAGTGACTAAAGGGACTGTGTTTTCCAACTACATTGCTATAATCCTGAAGGGAATCCTTAGACCCTAAGTCTCCTGTGGGACAGGTTGAATTATTTTGCTGCAGTTCCATTGAACTAGAAACTTTCCGCATCCCCTCTCAGCCTAAACCTCCTCACAAGAACTGATGCTGAGAGTAACCTGAAACATACTCACTGAAAAAGGTCCCTGTCAGTTTTCATCCAAGAGAGGTTAACATAGCAACAGGATATCATGTCCAGAGCATGGCAGAAATTAGAAGCTTCCTGGGCATGGACACTGATAAATAGAAGTGATTTTTCTTTTTGTAATGCAGACATATCTCTCCTATCATAGCCCTGTCTTCCTGATTTGTATGCTCAGAGATAAAGAGCAGAAGGCTTCATGTGCTGGAGGAGAGGGATAGTGATAGCAGGATGCTCTGTAAGAGTGGCACTAGCTTACCTTAGCTTGAGGACAGACTTCTGTAGCAGCCTGTTCCTTTAAGTCATTGTCACTGCGGGTGGCAGAGGCAGCAGAGCAGTTTTCAGCTTGCCTTCTATTTTCTACCTTCTGTGTTCTTCTCTTCTTTGTATTGGTCATGAATTTACGTTCGGCTGAAGGAGAAAAATAGGAGGAGGGTGAGAAGAAGAGAAGAAGGAGGAGAAGGAGAAGTAGGAGGACTGAGAGGAGGAGGAGAGGAGGACAAGGAAGAGAAGAAGAAGAAGAAGAAGAAGAAGAAGAAGAAGAAGAAGAAGAAGAAGAAGAAGAAGAAGAAGAAGAAACAAGTAACAGACACATTAAAATCTATGAGTAAGCATGGCTGAGAAATAGAATTCTCATTAGAATTCTAATGTTAATTAGAATATCATTAAATATCATTAATTTTAGAAAATTATAAGGGAGACAACAGCAGTGTGATAGATTAGGGGTTTCCCATCTTCAGGTCTTCACAAGAATACAGCACAGGACTATATGGGGAAAATCTCAGAAGGTAACAGAGGTGCTATCTAGAACCCGAAGGCTGAGAAAAGTTCCTCTAGAGGTTGAGAGGAATGTTTTCATTCTAACTGTGTTATCTCCTTTCCAAAATGGGACAGTACTGTGTAGAGAGAATCCCACAACCCTACACCCCCCACGGTGAGGATGAAGGGCAGGGAGTGTGCACGTGGCACCCCAGGAGTATGAGGATGAAGGGCAGGGAGTGTGCACGTGGCACCCCAGGAGTATGAGGATGAAGGGCAGGGAGTGTGCACGTGGCACCCCAGGAGTATGAGGATGAAGGGCGGGGAGTGTGCATGTGGCACCCCAGGAGTATGTAGCACTGTAGAAGGCTCACTCTCATCTCGTCCCATGAGAATTGGCAAGACTAGAATAACGGGACTCAATTAGAAATAAACAAAATGAAGTGGATCTTCCTGGGACCAACATGTGGTCTGTCTTGTAGAGTCAGCAGATCAAAGAGAATATCCAATAGCATCTTGAAGAGGCTCACACAACAGATCTGTTAGCTTGGAATCATAGCCAACTTTCCACATCTTACTACTCTGTAAAAGGCATGTGTGGAGCACGGCATCCGAATCCACTGTGGAATGCTGACCCCACCCAGCCTGAGAGCGATGTATCAGGCGTTCTGAAGATTACAGGTAATCTCATGCACACAGATGTCTTTGAAAGGAATCATCTGACCTAACCAGCCACAGCCTATTGAGAAAACCACCCCGCTCAGCCCCAGTGTTTGAAAAAAAAATAATAAAAGGCTTCTTGTTAAAGGCAACTGTGTCCAGTATTTCTTTGGTGTAGAGCACGTGGACTCATCAAACCTAGTGACCAAGAAGTGACGGGACTAGGATGAGTTCTGAGCTGAGCCTGTGGTTCAGCATGAGCCCAAACTGGGGGGAAAGGCTGTGGTTTTATTTTATATATGGGTGTGTGGTGTGTGGTGTGTGGTGTACGTGTTAGAACAAAGACCAAAAAAAAAAAAAAAAAAAAAAAAAAAAAAAAAAAAGTTACTGTTTTCTCCTCAAGTGTGCAGACACCAATCAGACATTTTATTCTGAAAAGGAAACTTCTTGTCCTGATTGTTAATTAATGTGGTCAGTGTCCAATTACTTAAGGAACTTACAGGTAAAGATGTGATACGAACCTTTTTAGATGTGGTTTCTCACAGAATCTGAACCATTCAGGGATGTTCATGGATTTAATTTTGTTAGATATCAAATCATTTAATGTATATGACTAACAGTAGTCACATAATAAGTAGTCTGTCACTCTGTTTCAGACAACAGAAAGGAACTGAGTCTTGGTCAGGAATCCTATAGGGACCTTTATTCTTGTAGGCATATCTAATCTAATCTATGGTCCATGAATCACATGTGCCAAGGACAGCTCTGAATGCAGCCCAATGCAAAACTATAAACTTCCTAGATTTTTTTTTGTCACATTTTTAACTCCATTGTGCTGTTATGGTGCTTAAACTTTGGAAATGCTAGTGGCCTATGACTAATGCCAAAATGACTAAATATGCTTGCAAGAAGTTCAACTGATCTTCCAGTGAAGATCATTTGAACTATGACATTTTTCTTTATATTTTGGATAAACTAGTGCATAAGAACATCCAGCCTCTATTGACAGTACAGGAGAGGAGAAAGGAGAGCTAAGGGAGCCCAAGGGAATGACCATGTCACTCTGTTCTATCCTATCAATCATATTGACCTTTAAAAAAATATCATTGAGAGTGTTGTGTGGAAACATTTGGAAAAATCATCTACCCACTAGACACCTCTCGTTTTATTTAATAATTCAATGCATACTTTTCCTCTATCTAAGATTATTATACTTGGAGAATTTGCTTAGATTTGCTCGGCTTTGTCTTACTTATTTGCCCTCATAATTTTTCACCTGTTCTCTCGCTCAAGCCTCAACTAAAGGTCGGGACCCTGTTATCAATCTTTAATGACATCGTTTAATTTGTCCAGATATCCTCCACTTTTCATGAGGCAAGGTCATGACATGCTGAACATTTACCAGAAGAAATACAAGGTGAAAGTTCTGGGTAAAGCCCAGAGATCAATGCTCTACCATAGCAGCCACTGGCATCACTGACACATCTGTGGTTGAGGCAGGCTCGAAGATGACTTTAAGTCGCACTTCCAAGCTGCGAAGCAACTGAACTGACAGCAGTCACTCCTGAGTTTTCAACCAGGTCTCTCTCAAAGTAGATCTTTTGAGCTAATCAAGCCGATAAAACCCCACCATTATTACAGAATTAAAATAGAGGAAAATTTTTCAGTAATGGGGTTTTATATCATCCTATTTAGAAAAAAGAAATCATGAATAGGAATTAATTTCGGGAGGAAAAACTAAAAGATGCTATCAGGCTCGCTCAGTTCAGTAGATGAACAGTAGTGACTGGAGCAATGATGTGTTCTTACTGCCACTGTGTGGTCAAATATAAGAACTACACTTTCTGTGCAATGTCAGCCACTCTTAAAGTAATCATGATCAGGCCTTGCTCTAAGTTCCCCAAAGTCACAAAGTATGTGATTTTTACCCTTCCTTCATCATTTAGACAGTGTATAAGTAACCCTCTGGAAGCCAAGCCCCTCCTGCAGCATCACACACATCTCTGCAAACAGTTAGCATTTTGAAGCTTCTGTATTTAGTGTCCCCAAACTACTGCCTTTGGAATCTCTCATTTTAGGGATTCCCTTGATGAGGTATTCTTTCATTGGCTCTTATTAGTCATTTGAACACCAAGGACATCCCACTTGTTCTTAGGGAGCAATCGGGAACTTAACAACATGGCATATAATTTGTGGAGAGTGAGAGCTGGTTTACTGAATGCAAACACGTGCTTTGTGTCCTGGAAGTTCATAATGTCATCTATACTGGAGATAAATGAAGGATTAGAAACTCTGTGGAGCAGAAGCACAAAGGCTTCCTTAAAAAGGCTGACTGGGACCATGGCAAGATGGCTCAGTGGATAGTCCGTGGCAAAGTTAAATAGTTCTCTGGTTTGTCTATTCAAGGCTGTGTTTTCTTAAAGTTACAGCCAGGCCTTCAGCCAAGTGTGAAAACCTTAAGTACTGTGTAATGAGACCTTGGACATTAACACCGACATGCCATTTCTGCAAGTAGATTGGAGACAGACTGGTGAAGAGAGAGACAATGATGGCAGCCCTGACTACTGACGTCAGACATGGCTAAGGAATTTGTAACATGCTCTTTAGTGACTCTGGGAGGTGAAGGGCCTGGTGAGTAAGCAAATGAATTTCCTACAATTCAATGTAGAAGGGTTTCACTTCTCTCATATCATTAATGGGGGGGGGCACTTCTACGCACCTTCTTTCTTTTTCTCTTCAAGAGCATTTGCAATATGCATATAATTCAACTTCTGGAAAATATTAATGGCCTTTGTCACCGCAGATGCAGCACCTGCACTTTGAATCAGCTGGTCAGCTAACTCTGTCCTGTCTGCAACGTTGAGTGTGCTCCTGGCGATCTCAAACTCAGTCAAAGCAAAGTACTTGAACCGTTTCAGTTCTTCCTCCGTGATGTGGTCCAGGCCGGTCAACAACAGCATTTCCCTGTATTCGCTCTCCATCTCACAGTCCCAGGATCAGACTGGAAAGAAACTTCAACTGTAAGATTACAGCACTCTATGCAAGTCTACATTCAGGACAGACAGAGTGAGTGGTTAACAAGGCATATCCAAGACGACAGAGCAGGAAAAGAGCATTAGGTGAAACATGAAAAATGAATCACTATATGTCTATATTTTCAAAGGGCATGTGATAACCTAGGAATTCCTAGAGTCTGTGTTCCTGACTCCTGTAAGGTGTAGGATACGGCACAGTGTGTATACTTCAGGCATACAACTTAAAACTTTAACATACATATACATGAAATATATTTACCAGTTCATTCACTTGAGGATCATATTTTACTGACCCATCTCTTCAAATTCAAGATCAGAAGACTTTTCTCCTGTGTTCTTCTCTAGAGATTTTAAATTGCATATCTATGACCTATTCTGGATTCTTTAGTATATGGTATAAAACTGTACAAAGATGCTTTTGTTCATGTGGCAAGAATTTTTCCGTGATTGTATGGAGAAGACCATGTCTTCTTTGTTTGCCAAAAATTCACTTTCCCATATATGAGTTGGTCTATTTAAGGGTTCTTTCCCTGTTCTTTAGTTTATCTCTCTATTAATTTAGGATGTATGTGATATTCTGAATGGGAACATTCAATAAAAATAAGATGTCAATTTGTCAATTAATAGACAAACTACATGCAAAATCTCAGAGAAATCTTGTAAGGATCATCCTGAATCTGCACGAAAAGGTAAGGACAAAAATATACCAAAGAAGTTAAAATATTCGCCAAGAAACACTATGCTTACTATGTATAAATACTTTTATAAAGACTTAATAATTAGGGAAATCAAATGGTAAGTAGATAAATGTCAGAATAAAATCAGAACCACATATACAAAGAAACATGGCACATAAACAATATGAATAAATCTGAAAGAAAGAATTATCAGCAAAGAAAAGTATTCAGAAAAATCATGTGGGAGATGATAATAATTGATCTTTATCTTATATCACAGAAAAATAAATACTCACCTAGATAAAATACCTAAATAGGAATAGCAATACAGTTGAGAAACACTGGATTTTTTTTCTTCACTTTACATTGAGAAAAAGGAAAACTTCCTAAACAATGTACATAAAGGACATGTTAGGGAGGCAAGAGTTACTGAATTTCACTGAATACATATTCTAAAATTCTGAATGAAAATACAAACAATGCAAACATCAACAAAAAGGTCCAAATTGGGATTGTAACACCTTCAGTCTCTATGATGAATAAATGTCTTGTTTACAAATATCTGAAAAAAACACATATCTGTGAGAAATTATTGCCTAAGTGAAAAGTGGTGAAAAGAGATGAACAAGCAGCGTGCTCCAGTGTGTGATGACTTTGTGTAAGAATATCATTGACATGCTAGTAAACTGTTACTTTGGAGAGAACAAGGTAGAAGAAATAAGACTAAAACAGGGGGGTTCATGAGAAGAAAACAACTGGCCAAAGACCCTCACATTTCCCACCAGTGCAGACAATTTCAATGAGCTCTATAGACTACAGTTAATGAGACCTTGCCACTCTCCGGTAAAAACTGGGCAGGTAAGGAAGAGATCAGAGTGTCTCTACTTATGTGGGTGGTGCTCATATCAAAGCCCAAAACTACCATAAGCACCCTTTCCAACTTAAGACATACACCCCCAAATAGCCAGAGTGAGGAATCTGCACCAGAGGAGAAAGGAAATCTCTGACTTAGTATGTGCAGGATGCGAATCACCTCAGCATGCTTTCTGCTGCTCTGTGTGAAATTTTAATCTTCCTACACCCGTTTTCGATAAAACTTAATCACAGTTAATCACATTTTATATGAAAAATTAAGACACTGATTTCTCTGAAGGTTGTTCATCTTATTTACATACAATTTTTCATTTTACTATAGAATAAGTCTACATAAAAAGTTGTAAAGTATTTGTTGGGACCAAAATGAATCTCAGCAGTAGAGCCCTTGACTCCTATGCAGGAGGCTCTGGGTTCAGCTGAAAGCACCAGGAAACACAGCTAGTGAGGTGCTGGTTAGAGGGTGGGTTATCGGTGAAGGAAATGCACTCCAATCTGATTGGCAGCCTCATGGCCAGCAATAGGCACAGCATACGTACAGTGCTCTGCCTCACAGAATGCATATGCCAAGTGTTCACACAGGGAGCCTGAGAGATGGAAAGGGGGGAAAAAAGACATATAGGATAGACTGACTTCTTTCTAAACAGGGAGGCTTGTTACCACTACATGAAAGTGCCCTGTTTGGTATACCTGGAAACCACCAGCGCCACAGTCATTGTTGGTTCAATTTGGTATTTGAGGCAGAATGACTTACCTGATGCCACACAGCTTATAAAGGATGACTGTGGCCAGACCTCAAGTCTTCTGAATCCAAGCCCTTTGTTCTGCCTTGTTCCAACTGCCTTTGTATTATTCACAGAATACAATAATACAAAACAAAACAAACAAAAAACAAAACAACAACAAAATTCTAATGTTATTGGCTGTTTTTTGAAGATACACATTCCTTAAATACTCATATGTAATTAATAATGAAATATTAGTATCTTGAAATATGAATAATGATATAATAATTGCCATCATTTTCCCTTGTCAAAACCATTTATCTCTCTTCACTGTGTGTTGGGATAGCTAAAACCCACCCTCTCTGTCTACTCAACCTTCCCTGCATATATATTATAAAACTAAAACTGGCTCCGTTCTTCTCTGTTACCACAAACTGTTTGGTTTTCCTCTCTACTTGTCTACTTAGCAACCCAGTAGGGTTTGTGTGTGTGTGTGTGTGTGTGTGTTTTGGTTCACATTCTGGGATAAAAGTGGCTTATGGGCAAGGACTCTGTTGTTCATGTCTGCAGTCCTGGCTCCTAAAATAGCATCTGCAATACAACGAGTATTTAACAAACATCCATTGACTGAGTAGGTGAGGATTTTCTAAGTAAAAACACAGTTCTGGGGGTCTTCTGGGCTGTATTTGGGGTGATGTGGGTTTAACTGAGAAGCCCAGTTGAAAGTTCACAGAACAAGATGGCAGGTAATAAGAACCACTAGCAACTGTCTTCCCACAGGCACGCAAATTTTGATTGAGCCCAGCCCACCCTCCTAACACCTAAAGAAGCCATGTGAGAGACAATCGTGTCTTGGTTGCATTTGATAGTAAGACAAGACACAATGAAGAGGTGGGAGGGAGAGATTTGTCCATGTTGACATCCTCCACGTTCACAAAGAGGGGTGGGGAGCAGAGAGACAGAGAAGGAATTCAGCCCAGACCTTAGTCTTTGAACTCAGTATGAGGCTATCATACTGAAGTATCACTGCCTGAGAGAATTCTATAACCCCTTCCCCAGGCTAGACTGAGCAACTGGAACTGTGTAAGTCAGTCTGCTTGCTCACTTCCTCTAGCTCTTCTCTTTGGATCTGGGTAGGACGGAAGGATGAGCAGAAAGGTCTCCACCCACAGGCAACATGACCCAAATCTAGCCCAGAAATCTGCTCACTGCAGTGGGAAGTAGCAACAAACAGAAAGTAAAGCCTTTTAGACCCAGGCCACATATCACAGATGAAACCTCCTTCCCGACATGCACTAGAACTTAACAACTGCCTACATGCCAGTGGGACAGACTCAAGCTTGGTTAGATCATTACCAGCCTGGCAGTGAGAAAGGGACACACACCCTACTCAGACCATATAGTTTTCTCTGCCTGTGAGACTCAGGTGTGACCCAGGTTAGTGTCAACCTTAGTGGACCCTAGGCCAGGGCATCAGCTCTCTTCAGGTTAGTGTTATCAGACAGATCATCAAGCACAGATTATCAAGATCATTTGACATGTCTTAGGACTTGTACCCTACTGGGATGTCATAGTTGGGCCTGTGTGTCTACTGGGATGGCATAGACCTGGGTGCACTCAGCATGAGTGAATTCACCAGAAGAAATTCAGAGAGAGAAACAAGAATCCAAAGCTAACTCACTGGCCACTGCCAATAGCAGACCTAGCATCCTCTTCAGGAAGTGGCTGTTGAGGGATTGTGGCAAAGGAGAACATGTGTTTCAGAAGCTAAGAAAAGATCATTCTTAAAGTCTTTTGTTGTTGTTGTTGTTGTTTTAAAGAATCAACTGTATCTCTTGTTTGTTTTGTTGTAATGCTACCTAAGGTGAGGGCTACAGATGTGCCCTGGGGTTAGCCATTCGGGGGTTACTGATAACAAGAAGAACGACAAGGAAGGGGGGTAGAAGTTCAACCAAGTCTTGCTATAAAATGGCCAGAGAAATGTGGTAAAAGACAGAATAAGAGATGGGTAGGAAACTGAGAAAGTGACTGATGATTGCTTACTTGCTCTATTTTCTAACATGAGAGGAATCAGTCTTGTTTCATGCTGATGAGAATGATCTAGAAAGGGGTGAGCTGTGTTATAGAAGAACAAAAGGAAAACTGCTCCTGGGAGTGAGCCTGACGATGGCTCCTCTGGAGCACACCTTCTGAAACAAAGGAAAGCCACTCTCCATTTCCTGCATTTGACATCTGCTGTGAGGGACAGACGCCCACCTTCCTCATGCCAAGATTTCTCAATTCTTCAAGGATTTCCAACCATGTTCACTTGCTGCCTAGGGCTGACAGCTAGACAGCTAGACAGACACAGACTCAACTCCTGGCTCTGCCATTTATTGGCTGTGTGACATCTGGTAAATTACAACCTTCTAAAGTGTCCATATCCTCAAGTGTAAAATGGGGAAAAGGTGAACATCACCATTAAGTGGCTACTGGTATAATGCCATGCTGCTGAATCAAGGACTTGTAACAGAACCATGTGAGACTAATCATTGAGTCAAAGCTATTAATAGAAAAGTGATAGACAGAATTCAGGGTAGCGATACTGTACAAGGAATAGAAACTTAGCCTGGGATGGGAGGTGAGGGCTTGTGTTAGGAACTGGGAAAAGAAGGCAGACGGGTATTTTTCAAAAACTATGTTTTGAAAAGACCAAAGATGAAAAATATTAGGAAAAATTGACATGCAGGCTTGGGAGCTTGCAAGTCTGCCAATTGTCTGGGCAAAAACAGAGGGTTCAGGGGCAGATATGTCAGATGGGAGACTCCCAGGGCTGGATGAGGGATTAAGTCACTAAGTTACTGGGCTACTGCCATAGAGGTACCTCAGGGACCTTGCATGAGGAGTTGCAGAAAATGTCAGTCTCCTAAAAAGGCTGGCAGGAAATCTTTAAGAGTGACTGAAGCTCAAGAGAAATGAGTCCAACCAAGAGACTCCAGGGGCCAGAGCTGGAGTGACAGTAAACAAAATGTCTGCTTTGAGAGCTGATGTCATGTGCTCACGCTCGAAGCCTCCGAGGATGAACAACATGGCTGGTGCCCTGAGTCTTCATGGAACAAATATAAAATCACCACGACCCAACGCTCGGCTTTGCTTCTCATCCCCTGTTCCCCAGAAAGCATGGGCTGCCTCCATCTGGCGCATGAAGCTGTTTTACAGTACTGCTGGTAAGCACAGACCTTTGAACCAAGGCACCACAAAGACTCCCATGTTCATAGCTGGTAGGATCCCAGCTCCATGAGCTGAGACAGTCTTCCTTTCATAGACAGAAGATAAATTCTTATAAATACTTCCTGTTGATACATCTCAAAGTTACAGTGATACAAAGAAAGGGATGACCAAGAAGAGTCTGTAAGGAGTGATAACAGATGAATTGCTGATACTTGTATAGCAAACATACCTAAGGTATCACTGGATTTCCGATCATTAGGACCTTCTCACAATGCTTAGAGGGCAAAGGTAAGAAGAAATACTTCAGGCCATGCTGATATACACAACAAGTTTGACCCTAATGTCTATGCTATGTGAGTGTTCATGTCCAAAAACCCAACCCAACCAAACCAAAACCAAAACCAAACTGAACTGAAAGGTTTGTTGATGTCAAACAAAATGGTTATAAAATCCTCCATCTGACCTCAAGACTCTTAAGCCCAAATTCAGAGCTGTTGATGTGAAGATCTCGTTTCTAGTACAAGGCATCAGCAATGATGATATGCATGCTGACTGTGACAGATCAAATGTGAGAAGGTTCTATGTGTTGAGTAGCTACCTGAAGCCATGAAAGTGGAGACTCAATTAAGAATATACAGTAACAAGTTCTGAGAACAGTTCTAACAGAAACGAGTGTCAGATCCATGAAAGCAGATGAAGAACCTCTAACCATGCTCTGCGCTCACACAGTCAGGCAGGGAAGGGATCCCTTTGAACTCGCACTACAAGACTCATCCCTATATATCCGCAGAGGTAGCCTCCAAGCTA